>PVJC01017650.1:2500-32041 GCA_004026665.1 Murina feae | reverse complement strand
GCAGGTTTTAGGCATTTTTCAGAGGAGGCATTTAGGCTCTGACTTGTTCAGGGTTGTGACATTGTGGAAGACACACACCTTCAAATAGAATGGCCTGCTGCATCACTGGTAGCACCTCAGGTTTATCAAAAAGCCTAACAGAAATTGTGTGCCTTTAACAAGCAGGGAAGCATCCATTTGAAACCATTCATAGGAGCTCTTGTCCTTTTGCAGAAAGGGGAGTCAAGTGGGGCATTTGCCTTAGACACCTTTCCTCACCAGGCTAACATAAAGTCAATGTACATCTCTTTCTACTTTCTGGAAGAAATGCTAATCAGAAATATAGGAGAAAGAGAAAGAAGAGGGGACCACAACCTGGATAATTTAAAAATTATTCAGACTGGATCATATAATTAAATGTAGTACTTTTGCCTGAAAATCACACAATAGGAAGATATTTAATCTAATATAATAAAAGAGTAATATGCAAATTGACCATTACCCAAGACACCTAAGCCACACCCACCAGCCAAGCCATGCCTCCCAGCCAACCAGAGCAGCTGTATGCAAATTAGCCCAGCCAAGATGGAGGCCGGCAGCCATGGAGCTAGAGCAAACCAGAGGCTTCTGTTGCAACTGCCTGCCTAGGCTGGCTGAGCCTCTGGTTACAACCACGCCCACCAGTCAAGTCATGCCTCCCAGCAAATCAGAGCGGCTGTATGCAAATTAACCCAGCCAAGATGGAGGCCAGAAGCTATGGAACTAGAGCAAACCAAAGGCTTCTGTTGCAACTGCCTGCCTAGACTGGCTGAGCCTCTGCTCACGGCCAGGCCCACCAGCCAATCAGAGCGGCTGTATGCAAATTAACCCAGCCAAGATGGAGGCTCTGCACTGGGAGCCTCCGAGGCTGGCATAGCTGTGCCAGGTGTGCCAGCTCAGTGGGGGTGGTCCGACCTGGGGCCTCTCGGGGCATCCAGGAGCGCCCATCCCGGGTCTGCTGCCTGGCTCCGCCCCCTGGGGGCCTCCGCGTGGTGTCCAGGAACGCCTGTCCTGGGTCTGCTGCCTGGCTCTGCCCCGGGGGCCTCCTCGGGGGCATGCGGGAGCACCCGTCTAGGGTCTGCTACCTTCGTCCACCTCCAGGGGCCTCCACAGGGCATGCGGGAGCATCTGCTGCACAGTGTGGAGAATCCGAAGCCAGTCTGCTGCCCAGCTCCACCCCGGGTGTGTTCGCTCAGCAGCAGGGCCCAACCGAGGGATCCTGCACCAGTGTCCACCCCTGGCTCACCACCCAGCTCTGTGCCAGGTGTGTCGCCTCAGCAGTGTGGGCCCACCAGGCGTGTGCAATCGTGGGCCCTCTGGTGGGAAACGTCCAAACCTACACTCACCAGCCCTCTCACCCCCCAGTGCATGAACACTGAAGGGGCTGTGAGCAGCCTGAAAATGGCGCTCAGCCCCTCACCCAGGCTGGACAGGCATGCCAGCAGGTGGACATCCCCCCTGAGGTGTCCCAGATTGCAAGAGAGCACAGGCTATGCTGAGGGACCCCCACCCCCTCCCGAGTGCACAATTTTTTGTGCACTGGGCCCCTAGTCTATACTAATAAAAGGATAATATGCTAATTAGATCAAATGTCTTCCAGTCAACCATCCAGATATCCTTCCTGACAAAGCTGGGCCTGGGTGAAGCAGCCCGCCCACGATCTAGGGCACTAGCACCTGTAGTTGTGGCCTGGGAGAGGGAGAAAAGCCACCCACCCCACAGCTGCGGTCAGCCTGGGCAAAGCCGTCTCAGGTCCTGGGTGCTTGTGGCCGGTCAGAGGGAGGGAAACTGAGGTCCTGGGTGCCTGTGGTCAGCCAGAAGAGGGAATCCTGTGTCCCGTGTGTGAGGCCAAGGCAGAGGCAGTTAGGGGTAATCAGGCAGACAGGAAGAGGGGTTGGGGTGATCAGGCAGGCAGGCAGGCACACAGGTGAGCAGTTAGAAACCAGCGGTCCCAGATTGCATGAGGCATGTCCGACTGCAGTTGGACATTCCCTGAGGGATCCTGGATTGGAAAGGGTGCAGGCCAGGCTGTGGGATCCCCTCCCCCCCCTGTACAAATTTTGTGCACCAGGCCTCTAATATTCAATAAATGGTATTGAAACATTTGGAAAAAGATGACATTATACCTTCCTCTTATACCTTACACTTTGCACTGGAATAAACTCCAATAAAGTGAAATTAAAAAAACAAAAAAGTAACATAATAAATTATAAATTAATATTCATTCGTTTATTATTTTCTAACAGTATGTAACCAAAGGTAGAAAAGAACAAATTTGATAGATTAGATTTCACTCCACACAAAATTTAATTTTTATACAGAAAAAGACATAAACATAGTTAAAAACAAAACAAATCAAGAAACATAAACCATTTCCTTCACATATAAAGATCTTATACAAATCAATAAGAAAACAATGTGTTCTTTATTGTTTGTATTTTTGTTTTTAAATTCTTTATTGTTTGAAGTACTACATATATTTTCTTTTTCCCTCATTGAGCTTTCCCTGGCCATCCCTAATACAGCACATGCCCTCACCCCTCTAGTGTCTGTGTCCATTGGTTATGCATATATGCATGCATATAAGCCCTTTGGCTAATCTCTTACCAACCCCCCTACCTTCCTTCTGAAGTTTGACGGTCTGCTTGATGCTTCTCTGTCTCTGGATCTATTTTTGTTCATCAATTTATGATGTTCCTTATATTCCACAAATGAGTGAGATCATGTGATATTTATCTTTCTTCGACTGACTTATTTTGTTTAGCATAATGCTCTCTAGGTCTATCCATGCTATTGTGAATAGTAAGACTTCTTTCTTTTTTTACTGCAGCATAGACATCCGCTGTGTAGATGTACCACTGTTTTTTAATCCACTCATCTACTGATGGGCACTTAGGCTGTTTCCAAATCTTAGCTATTATAAATTGTGCTGCTGTGGACATAGGAGTGCATATGTCCCTTCTAACTGGTGTTTCTGATTTCTTGGGATATATTTCTAGAAGTGGGATTACTGGATCAAATGGAAGTTCCATTTTTCATATTTAGAGGAAATGCCACACTGTTTTTCCACCGTGGCTGCACCAGTCTGCATTCCTACCAGCATCCTCTCCAGTACTTGTCATTTGTTGATCTGTTGATGTTAACCATTCTGACAGGTGTGAGATGGTACCTCATTGTTGTTTTGGTCTGCATCTCTCAGATGATTAGTGACTTTGAGCATGTTTGCCTGTCTCTTGGCCTTCTCTACGTCCTTTTTCGAGAAGTGTCTATTTAGGTCCTTTGCCAATTTTTTGATTAGTTTTTTTTTTTTATCTTTCTTTTGTTAGGTTGTATGAGTTTCCTGTAAGTTTTGGAGATTAGGCCCTTATGGGATAAAACATTGCCAAATACGTTCTCCCGTGCAGTGGGCTTTGTTGTTGTTTTGTTGATGGTTTCCTTTGCTATACAAAAGCTTTTTATTTTGATGTAATTCCATTTGTTTATTTTCTCCTTAGTTTCCATTGCCCTAGGAACTGTATCAATAAAGATATTGCTATGACACATGTCTGATATTTTGCTGCTTATGGATTCTTCTAAGATTTTTATGGTTTCCCATCTTATGTTTAAGTTCTTTATCCATTTTGAGTTTATTTTGTGTATGTTGTAAGTTGGTTGTCTGGTTTCATTTTTTAGCATTTATTTGTCCAGTTTTCCCAACATCATTTATTGAAGAGACTGTCTTGACTCCATTGTATGTTCTTGCCTCCTTTGTCAAATATTGATTGTTCTTAGGGGAAATAGTTTGGGTTTTTGCCCATTGAGTATGATGTTGGCTGCAGATTTGTCAGATAAGGTTTTATTATGTTGAGGTCTGATCCCTCTATTCCCACTTTGCTGAGAGTTTTTATCAAGAAAAGGTGTTGGATTTTGTCAATTGCCTTTTCTGCATCAACTGATATGATTATGTGATTTTTGTCTCTCAATTAGTTTATGTGATGTATCAGGTTTATTGATTTGCAGATATTGTACTTTCCTTGCATCCCTGGAATAAATCCCACTTGGTCATGGTGTCTGATCTTTCTAATGTAATGCTGGATCCGATTTGCTAGGATTTTGTTGAGAATTTTAGCATCTATATTCATCAGAGATATTGGCCTGTAATTCTCTTTTTTTATAGTATCTTTATCTGGTTTTGGTATTTGGGTAATGCTGGCTTCAAAGAAAGAGCTTGGAAATAGTTCTTCCTCTTGAATTTTTTGGAATAGTCTGAGGAGGATAGATTTTAGTTCTTCTTTGAATGTTTGGTAAAACTCCCCTGTGAAGCCATCTGGCCTAGGGCTTTTGTTTGCTGGAAGTTTTTTGATGACTGTTTCAATTTCCTCCATAGTCATCATCCTATTCAGATTTTTTAAACTTTTCCTGATTGAGTTTTTGGAAGGCCCAATTTTTCTAGGAATATGTCCTTTTCTTTTAGGTTGACCAGTTTGTTGGAATAGAGTTGTTCATAGTAATTTTTTTTACAATCCTTTGTATTTCTGCGGGGTCTGTTGTTATTTTGCCTCTTTCATTTTTTATTTTGTTTATTTAGCTCCTCTCTTTTTGCTTCTTGGTGAGCCTGGCTAGAGGTTCATCAATCTTGTTTATCCTTTCAGAGAACCAGCTCTTGGTTTTATTGATCTTTGTATTGTTTTTTGGTCTCTATGTCATTTATTTCTACTCTGATCTTTATTATTTACTTCTTCTGCTTACTCTAGGCCTTTCTTGTTGCTCTCTTTCTAGTTCTTTAAGTTGTAGGATTAGATAATTTATCACTATTTTGTTGTTGTTGTTTTGTTTTGTTTTTTGTTTTTTAGGTAGGCCTGTAGAACTATAAACTTCCCTCTCAGGACTGCTTTTTTGTGTCCCATAGATTTTGGATTGTTGTGTTTTCATTGTCATTTGTTTCCAGGATGTTTTTTATTTCTTCTCTGGTCTCTTTGGTAAACCAATGATTGTCTAATAACATGCTATTCAGATAACAAGTGTTTGAATTTTTTTATTGTTTTTATTGTAGTTGATGTCTAATATTATGCCATTGTGATCTGAGAAGATGCTTGATATGATTTCAATTTTCTTGAATTTGAAGAGACTTTGCCTGTGTCCAATATGTGATCTATCTTTGAGACTGTCCCATGTGCACTTGAGAAGAATGTATATTCTGTAGCTTTGGGGTAAAATGTTCTGAAGATGTGATTAAGTCCATCTGATCTAGTGAGTCATTTAGGATTGCTGTTCCTTTGCTGATTTTTTGTCTAGAGGATTTATCCAGTGATGTCAATGGGTATTAAAGTCCCCTACTATGATTGTATTGCTGTTAATCTCTCCTTTGATATCTTCCAGAAGTATTTTAATGTATTTGGGTGCTCCTGCATTGGGTGCACATATGTTTACCAGAGTTATATCCCCTTGTTGTATCAATCCCTTTAGTATTATGAAGTGGCTTTTCTTATCTCTTTTTATGGCCTTCACTTTGAGATGTATTATGTCAGATGTAAGAATTTATACCCCTGCTTTTTTTTATTTTCATTTTTCTGAAAATTTTCCCATTGCTTCACTTTCAGTTTGTGTGAGTCCATTGTTATGAGGCGGGTCTCTATTAGACAGTATATATATGGTCATGTTTTCTTGTCCATTCAGCCACTCAATGTCTTTTGATTGGAGCATTTAGTCCATTTACATTTAAGGTTATTATCGAGAGGTATTTGTTTGTAGAATTTTTATTCTTTTTGCGCGTGTTCCTTCTTCTCTTTCTATTTCTTCTTTTTACAATCATCCCTTTAGCATTGTTTGCATTGCTGGCTTAGTAGTGATAAACTTCCTTAGCCTTTTTTTTGTCTGTGAAGCTCCTGATTTCCCCTTCAATTTTGAATGATAACCTTTCTGGATAGAGTATTCTTGGATTCAGTCCCTTGCTTTGCATCACTATGTATACTTCGTTCCATTTCTTTCTGGCCTGATGTGTTTCTGTTGAAAAAGCATTTGATAATCTAATGGGAGATTCTTTGTAGGTAATTCTCTGTCTCTCTCTTGCAGCCTTTAATATTCTCTCTTTGTTGTTAACATTTGACATTTTAATTACAACATATCTTGGTGTGGATCTTTTTGAGTTCATCTTGTTTAGGACTCTCTGTGCTTGTGTTACTTTTTTCTTCCCTAAATTATGGAAGTTTTCTGTCATTATTTCTTCAAATACCTTTTCTAATGCTTGCTCTTCTTATTGTCCTTCTGGCATCCCTGTTATATGTATGTTACTTTGCTTCATGTTGTCCCAAACCTCCCTTAGGTGCTCCTTCTGCTTTCTATTTTTTTCTCTAATTGCTGTTTAGATTGGGTGTGTTTTTTTGTCCTATCTTCTAAATCACTAATTCCACCCTCTGATTCTTCTAGTCTACTGTTGAAATCTTACATTATGCTTTTCGTAACTATATCATTTTTATTTCCTCTTGATTCTTACATAAGTTGTTGATTTTCTCATCTATTTTATGAACTATAGGACCATTACTCTGAATTCTTTTTCTGACATACTGCATGCCTCAGTTTCATTTAGTTCCTTTTCTGGAAATCCCTCATTTTCTTTCCTTGAGGGGTTGTTTCTTTGTCTTCCCATTTTTGCTGTCTCTTCTGGCCCTGGGCACCCTGCTTGGGGTTTGAGAGGTTGAAGACCTTATCGAGGCAATGGTCTGGAAATCATTTGCCCAGAGGCTGGGTCTGCCTTGAGTCTCATGCCTTTATTTTCTCTTCTCTGAGTTGTATCCCTTTCTTTCATGGACTTGGTCCTCAATTGTGTGCTTCAGATGCTCAGGATGGTGGGAGCACGTGCACAGTTCCTCTTGTTTGTGACTCCCTGTAAGGATCCAGAGACCTCTGACATGCAATTCACTGTACGACCTAGGTCTTGTTGCAGGGTGGCACCCTAGGCCCCTTTGCACACTTGAAGCATGGTCCTGTGGCCCCTGGCTGGGCATACCAGCTTGCTCTGGTTTACCTTGGCAGCACTCTCCTGTGGCCCAGAGTGTGGCATGTGCTGGGTTGCTCTGGGTAGCTCCTGTAGGACTGTCCCAGGGACCAGGGAGAAGCAGGTGTGGGCTGCTCTGGGTTGCACAGTCAGGGCTTCCCTGTGGCTTGAGTGGAACACGTGCTGGTTTACTCTAGTTTTCCCAGGCAACGAGACCCTGGGTTCGGAGTGAAGTGGCCGTGTTTTGTTCTGGGTTGCACAGTCCTCACTTTCTTGTAGCTTGAGTGAGACATGTTCTGGGTTGTTCCATTCTGTCCCTCCTCAGTGTCGAGCAGAGGCGGGTTGCCCTGGGTCACTCAGTCCATGCTCTCCTATCACTCGGTTCCTCCAGATATCTCTGGCAGGACTGTCCTGGGGATCTAGGGTGGAGCTGCCATAGGTTGCTCTGGATTTCACAGCCAGAGCTCCCCTGTGGTCCTGAGTGAGGCATGTGCTGGGTTGTTATGGGTTACCCCTCCTGGGCTGGGGTGAAGTGGGTGTGGGTGCTTCTGATCACCTAAAAAGGGCTGTCCACGGGGCCATGGTAGATTAGTCAGGAGTTTCTCTGGGTCACACAGTCCCTGCTCCTGTGGCCAAGAGTGGGGTATGCTCTGAGTTGCTCTGGGTCACCCCAGTAGCATGGACCAGGGTTCAGGGTGGAGTGGGCACTGGGGGCTCCCAGTCAGGCCAGCAGCATGGCTCTGGGCTTTGGTGTGGGGGTAGGGCACAGGATTCCCCTTGGCTTGCAATCACTGTGGAGTCTTGGAGCCAGATCCTAGGATGCTAGGTCCCAGAAGGCTCATGAGGAGGCTTGGTATGGGAGCTCACTCTGGCAGTGCATGCTCCCTACAGATATCTGGGAGCCTGCTGGGTGGTACTGTGCCACTCACTGCTGGGGCACAGTGGTGGTTCCATGTGGGTTATGGCAAGTGGCATTCTCTAGGCATCTTCTGCCCTTCCTTATTGAAAGCTAGAGGCCCGGTGCATGAAAATTCATGTGCTAGAGGGGAGTCCAGAAGCCCAGCCTGTCCCTTCTCACAGTCCAGAAGCCCTCAGGGGAAGGAGGTGACCCAGAAATCAGGGGAAAGTGACGCCCCCATCACCTCTGCTGCTGCCATTGCTGGCAGCACAAACCTCAGCTCGCCCTGGTTACCTGAGCCTCGGGTGACCCTGATCAGCTGGGCAGCCAACATCTGAGGTTTTCCTGCACCTTGGGCCTGTGCCTTGGGCCAGCCCTGTGTGGCTGGGGGCTTGCCTGTTCCTTGGGCCAGCCCTATGTGGCTGGGGGGCTTGCCTGTGCCTTGGGCCAGCCCTATGTGGCTGGGGGGCTGAGGGGACTGGGGGACTCTGGAGGCAAGTGCACGTAGCGGAGCTGAGGAGACTGAGTACTGCGATCTTGTGGCTGTGGGTGCCACCATCTTTGAGGGAGTGACAGTCAATTAGCATATTCCCTCCTTATTGGCTGTGGATTCTGCCATCTCTGAGGGCAGGGCAGTCAATTAGAATATTCTCTCCTTATTGACTGTGGATGCTGCCATCTTTGTGACTGCATGAGGGTCAATTACCATATGTCCGCTTTATTAGATAGGATTGCCTCCTCAGCTGTTTCTAATTTGTTAATTCAGGGTGGATGTTTTCTGATGTAGTTACTTTTCTGGCCTGGACCTAGGAGGAGGTATATGATAGTGTTGCCTATTTGGCTGCCATTTTCTATTCTCAAAAACAATGCTTTATAGAAAATATTCTGAGGAATGAGTGAATAATTCAGAGAAGAAAAAAAAAGCCAAAAAAAAGAAGAAGAAGAAGAAGAAAAGAACAATCTATCTTTACAAATGTCTAGTGCTGGTGAATGTTGTAGAAAATTGAACTTCTTAAATTCTTTTGGTGGAGAGTATAAATTGGTACACATTTTTAAGAGACAGTGTGGTAATAAGAACCAAAATGTAAAATAGATACACTCTGTAATAAAGCAATTCTATACCTAGCAAAGAATATTGCATATATCTCATATAAGTTTTCAAATATATATTTATAAGAATGCTCATTGTTTCCTTGATGGAGAACCTGAAACCTCAGACTACCCAAATGTCCACCAATATTGGACTGATGCAATAAGCAATACTATATATTGAGACAATTACATAGTATGCAACCATATAAAGGTACTTGTATTGATTTGGAGGGGAAAAATCTCTGCTATTTCATTGAATGAAAAAATCAAGCTGTAGAAGAGTGGAAATAGAGGAATAATATTGTGTCCCACCCCCCTAAAAAAAGAAAGAATCTCTGTCAGTTTAGTGGGATGACCCTTGTTGGTGTTTACTAATGTGTCAGCCCCTCTTCAGCTCCAGCTATCACCGGGGCTGCTATGACCTTCCACCTACTACAGGCAGAAGCCAGGGCAGCCCCAGGCCTTAGGGGAGCAAGGAACATAAGAATCAATTTTCAGCTTTTTAGCTTTAAATGACTTTTGAAATGCCTGGCAGAGACAATAGGTTAAACAATAGCTTTGAAAAGAATGAATGTTAATATAAGAGCGAATTTTCTTGCTTTAAAATAGACAAAAATATTCTTGGAGAGAAAGAAGTGGAGAGAGGAGAGTTGGTGGAACAATACATTGATGAGGATCCACCTAAGCTGAGGAGGATGCATAGCTGTGCCCAGCTTCCTGTCTGGGGCCCTATTGAAATTCCCTCTGCTGTCATGGCACAGAGTAGAGGAGAGCCAGGAAGTATAAGTTGTGACAGGCGGTTGGGCCTGGGTGACTTCAGGTATCTTGTAGAGCAAGCATGTCAAACTCATGACCTACGAGCCACATGCAGCCCACAATGAATATTTTTGCAGCTCAGCCAATACAACGGCATGTAAGAAATGTTTTCATAAAAATTGCATAACTTAATTTTTACAATATCTTTTTATACATAGTTATTAATAATGAACTATTACATTCACTAAGACTGATTACTTTAATCGTGTTGCATTCATTTCCCTTAAGTGTAGGCGCACCATTTCTTTCCACTAATACTAGCAGCAAATATTTTAGCAGCTGATTGCCACGTCATTAGTCTTAGATTGACTTGTTTGGTGTGTGCAACAGGAAATATTTTGTATTCGGAGGACAAAAAAAATAGGTTTATTTGCATTATGCTTACTAATTTATGCAATTATTCAGTGTCTGGTAAGTTAATGTGCTAGAAAAAATATTAATTTATATTAAAATGTTTTATTATTTTATATAATGACTACTCATTTATTTCATCCCTTTGTATTCAGCATGTCAATTGAAATAAGCCTATGCTTCTATGAAAATTGAGGCCTTTGTTTTTTTGCAGCCCACATAAACTTAAACCTTGTTTATCTGGCTTGTGTTAGCATTTGAGTTTGACACATTGCAGGGGTCCTCAAACTTTTTAAACAGAGGGCCAGTTCACTCTCCCTCAGTCCTTTGGAGGGCCGGACTATAGCTAAAAAAAACTATGATCAAATTCCTGTGCACACTGCACATATCTTATTTTGAAGTAAAAAAACAAGGCGGCAAAAACACCCAGAAGGCCAGATAAATGTCCTCGGTGGGCCGCATGTGGCCCGTGGGCCGTAGTTTGAGGACCCCTATGAGAGTCAGCAGCCAGTTAAGACGCCTGGGTCAGCATGAGGCAACACCATTAGCAGACGCAGTTTTAGCCATCTGGCCTGTACCATTTACCAATATAGAAGACCGATGGGCAGCAGCAGCCCAGAGCCAGATGTGGTAGTGGGCACTGCCATACATGCCCTGTGTGTTCAGACCTGACCCAGGGCTGGCCACCTCCTCCTCAACACGTCTGCACAGTCCTCTGGAATCTAAAATAATCTAGGGTGGACCTGCAGAGAGGAAACTCCTCAGTTGACCGAGAAACCCGTGAAGTGCCTGTGAATGGACAAACATTACATTTTCTATCACTTGGCAGAACTGGTGCTCAAAAACAGAGATTAAGCCCTAGCTGTGCAGCTCAGCTGGGTGGAGCATCATCCTGTACACCAAAAGGTGTCCAGCTCGACAGCCCATCAGGGCATATACCCAGGTTGTGGTTTGATCCCCAGTCAGGGCCCCTGAAGGAGGCAATCAGTCAGTCTTTCTTTTTGTCTGTCTTTCTGCCTCTCTTTCTCTCTTTTTACCTCCCCCCTCCTCCCCCCCCGCTGCCCGCGCCACATAAGAGCAATAAAAAAACATGTTCTCAGGTGAGGATTTAAAAAAAGATTATGATATTATTTTTTTAAGTTATACTTTTGCACTTCTGAATGTAGTGTTCTGAAAATAATCCTGCCTGCAATATATAGACGTGTGCTTGTTTGTACATAGAGAAATTCAGAAAGGTATTTCAGAAATTTAAAAGGAGCCACCTCCAGATAGTAGAAGTGAAAGGATGGGGCATCAGGGGCCTTTGACTTCCACACTTGTTGCATTTTTGAGCATGTGTTAATTTTACAATAATTTTAAAGCTACAGATAAAGACATAATTGCAGGCAAATGTGGTACATGCTCCAATTAAATGATAAATGTCTCCTTAGAGGTGATAATGCAAGGGCTCAGGTGAACCTTTGAAGACCCCAAGACACTTAGTAGGTAGAGTGTCCACTAAGAGTGCCCTCCATTAGAATTATTCCAGATATCCCCTGAGGACCTGGTCTGTGAGGAGAGAGTGACTTAGAATTAAATTGTGGTATTTTTTGTTAATCCTCACCTGAGGATATTTTCCCATTGATTTTCAGAGAGAATAGAAGGGAGGGTGAGAGACAGAGAGAGAAACATTGATGTGAGAGAGACACATAGATTGGTGGCCTCCTGCACATGCCTCATCCAGGACTAAGGATCAAGCCTGAAACCAAGGTAGGTGCCCTTGACCAGTATTGAACCCAGAACCTTTAAGTCCACAGGCCAATGCTCTATCCACTGAGCCAAATCCACTAGGGCAAGAATTAAAATTTTGACCTAGATCCAGAAAGCAAAAGAATGGAAACTTGAGCAATCCATTTGTAGCAATTCATTCACTCCTTTATATTAATCCTGTAAAAGCCTGTGGATGTAAATCTTTTTTTAAAAAAAGACTTATTTTGTTAAGAGCAATTTTAGGTTCACAGCAAACTTGAGGGGAAGATGAGAGATTTCCCATATATGCTCTGCCCCTACACTTGCATACCCTCCCCCATTATTAACATCCCCCATCAGAGTGGTACATTTGTTAGAATTGGTGAGCCTATATTGGCACATCATAATCACCCAGAGTCCATAGTTTACCTTAGGGTTCACTCTTGGTGTTGTACATTCTACGGGTTTGCACAAACGTTTAATGACATGTACCTATCATTAAAGTATCATCCACCAAGTGTATTTTCACCACATGCAACTTTTAAAAAAATCTGATTGAAATGAGTTTTGCAAATGAGTGCCAAAAAAATTGATAAATATCCTTCAACTATTTTTCACGACATCGTTCCCCAGGGTGATACTGAGAAAGCGAAGTGCAGCTGTGTACCCAACTACGGGTTAAACGTACACTGTTTACAATGTGCTTCTTCATAGAGAGCTGAGTGGAAGGGTCATTAGTAAAACTTCTAACAATGGCCGGAAAGACTATGTTTTTATTACCGTTGCTATTGTTATTATCATTAATATTCTCACTGGTGGGACTGGGGAAGGGTGAAAAGTGTCGTTTGAGCAAAGCTCGGACAGATATCTGGGGGAAATGAGTTCCAAGCTGAAGGAAGGACTAGAGCAAAGGCACGGTGTGTGAGCCTGAGGCGTTTGAGGACAGTGGAGGCCGCTGAGGTCAGGGAGCCTGGCAGGGGGCCTTAGTGGCCATGAAGAGGACTTGGGTTTTACCCTCAGTGAAATGAGAAGCTGAGGGCAAGGAGGGTGGCACAAATACAATTTAGAATTTAAACTCACCAAGCTGCTATGGTCCAAGTGGACTGTTGGGGGCAAGGGTAGAAACAGGGCCTTAGAGGCTAGTGCAACACACACATTTTGTACAAGGTAAAGGGTTATCTATAAACTGCTCCCCTCCCCCCCAGGCCAACCCCCATGTCTTATTCCCTCTTTTAGGCAGGCTACATTGTTCCTTATAACTTAATCTCACCAAGTGAGAATGGTTAGAGTGGTGGTAAGTGGGAGATGAACCTACAGCATATTTTACCCCTCCAACGTTAATAAAATAACATCTTTTTGGTGGTCATTACTGGAAGCTATAGGTAGGAAGGCTTGTGGTTAAGGCAGCACAAGATAAGAGAATCAGGAAGAAACAGCCATCCTTGAATGATGTGGTGGGGACAGAGGAGTCTGGGTTTCGCAAATAAATTTGTGTGGATAATGAAATGGAGTTCAGAAGCACTGCCTGAAAATCCTATCACTTCAGGCCATTTCTAATCAACTTATTGTTGTTTTATTTTGTGAAAGTACTGTGTTTGTGTGTCATTTCAGGCCCTGACTGGTATGGCTCAGCTGGTTGGCTGTCCTCCGGTGCTCAGAAAGGTTGTAGGTTAGATTCCTGGTCTGGGCATATGCTGGGGGTTTCAGGCTGGATCTCCTGTGGGGGGCATGCAGGTAGCAGTCGGTCAATGTTTCACTCTCACACTGCCCCTTCTCTCTCTTTCTCCCTCTCCCATCCTCTCTCTTTCTGAAAGTCAATTTTAAAAATCTTTAAAATAAAGATGTTGCAGGAAATCATAGTTACTCAGAGCAGAAGCAGGTACTTTCCTAAGGGCTGCCCTACATGGGATAGGCAGTGCAGAGTGGCACCTTCCCTCATACTGAAGAGCTTTGAGCCAAGACTGGAATTACCACTTGGAAGGGACAGAGCAAAGAGAAACTGCGTGTATTAGTGGCTTAAAGAATACAAATTTATTTCCTCAAAGATCTAGAAGCCTGTGATCAAGGTGTTGGCAGGTGTGGTTTCCTGAGGCCTCCCCACTTGTCTTGCTGATAACTGTCCACTGCTGTGTCCTCACATGGTCTTTTCTCTGTGTGTGCACATTCCTCGTGTCTCTCTGTGTGTCCAAATTTCCTCTTCTAATAAGAATGCCAGTCAGATTGGATTAGGGCACACCCTAACAGCCGCATTTTTGCTTGATCACTGCTTTCAGACCCTGCTTCCAAGTAACAGTCACATTCTGAGGTAGTGGGGGGTTAGGGCTTTGACATAGGCATTTGAGAGAGACACAATTCAGCCCAGAACGCAGTGCTTCCATATGTTTTTCAGAACCACAAATATACATAACCAAAATTGAATTCATACCCCAAGGGATCAGTGTAGAGGAAGTGTAGAGATGAAATTTAAATGCACGAAAATACAGTGAAGAGCAAAAAATTCTCTTGCTTAAAGAGGTTAAAGAAAAACACTTCCCCAAAGAGTTAAGTCACTGGCAAATCATTTCCAGCCAGTGGTAAGCTGGGTTAATTGTCACATACTTCAGCAAGATCTAGTGGGGGAGTTAACTCAGTTATTATCTTTAAAAAACCCACACTTCTTTGAAATGCTATTATGTGTTTGAAGCACATAAAAGGTTTCCAAGGAGAGTCCCTTTTGTGTAATGATGCAAATTGAACCAAGTGGTATGCATCATTTCTGGAATGACAACTGTGGGCAAAGTCAGAAAAATCCAAAGGCTGAACACTATGTTAAGATACATTTTCTTGAACTGGAAGAATTGAGATCTCTTCTGAAGCTGGGACACACAAAGCTTTGTAAAAAACTGGTAACACGAGGGGAAATAGCAGGTTTTAGAACCTTACAGGTTTCTACTGTTTATAGCTCACAGATCCAAATATAGCTGTATTTTAAGTTTAAAAAAAAATTATTTTGTGAAAATCCTTCTCTATAGATAGTCTTTGCCTTAGTAAAAAAGAGTAGGAAATGAATATCTGGAACCTCATAGATCTATTTTAATTTATTTTTATTGATTGATTTGAGAGAGAAGGAGGAAGAGGAGGAGGAGGCGGAGGAGAAGGAGGAAAAGGAGGAGAAAGAGGGGGGAGGAGGAGATATTCGTTGCTCCAGTCATTTATGCATTCATTGACTGTTTCTTGTTATGTGCCCTGATTGGGGATTGAACCCACAACGTTGGCATATGAAATTATGCCCTAACCAATTGAACTATTTGGCTAGGGCCCCTCATAGATTTCTTTAAAAGAAAACAATTTGTCCAAGGAAACTTGGCTATCTAGATTTTCTAAATATAAATAAAAGAACTTCTGGGAAAAGTATAGCAGAAAGAGGAACATTAAAATGGAAGAAAAATGGGAAAAATTATTATCTAAAAAGATATAGAAGCATCTGTCATTACTAATTCTTATTTCTCCTAAATTTGTATTTTATTTCCCGGCACTAATCCCCTTCAGAGACCAAGCATTTCCAGCCCCCTTATTTACTATTACTATTACTTCTCCTGAGATTGGTATCAGATAGTATGAAACAACTGAACACTTGCAAGTGCCTTGGCAGTGGGGACTTTTTAAAAATGTGAATCCATTAGACAGCTGCCTTTATTACGGTGTAAGTGCACCCTGAGAATAATAAAGCTCTGGATGCATCCAGGCCATGCAGCACATTTCTCTGAAGTATTTAGGTGCCACTGTGATGAGAACTTCATAAATAATTATGTGTTAGGGTATTACATCATCACTAGCCAAGTAAGCTCTCTTTAAAGTGCTTTGAAGAAATCATCTGTGAAATTCCAGTAAAGGAGTCATCAGTGTTGCTTGTGTTCGTTTTTTAATACCGCCTGCACCCAGTCTACCTTGGCTCCATCTCGAATTTCCTGAGAGAATTGAAAACGGTTTGATAGCTGCACCTCTGCTGATTCCATCTTCATCACTGCCTCCCAGGTGCTTTGTACTGATCGCATCCCCACAAGAACCACTGTTCTGTTTTTGTTCACAGCAAACAAAACTCTGAGATAGTGTATCAGAGCTCCAATGAGGGGCTTAGTCTCATAACCACACTAGGATTAACAAAAACCAAAAAGCCCACCCTGTGTCTGTGTCTCACTCTTCAGATGATTTTCCATAAGAGTCTACATTTGCAATGCATTATTCATAATCGGTACCTTCACAAAGTGAAAGGGAAAGCGGTAGGAATAGCCAGCACTCAGCAAAAGTGATGTTGGCCAAGGTCTGACTTCCTTCCTTCCTTCCTTCCTACTTTCCTCCCTTCTTCCTTCCCTCCTTCCCTCCCTCCCTCCCTCCCTCCCTCCCTCTCTTCCTCCCTCCCTCGTTCCTTTTCTCCCTTTTACCTGCTTTTACATGTTTTACACAACATCTATTATATTTCAGGCCCTATGTCAGGGCACTGGGCACTAAAAGTTGCAAAGATGAATAAGGTAAAACGGCAATGATAATTCAGTATAATAAATACTACAGCAGCCATGTAGACTGGATGCTATTAGAATATGTCTTCATTTGGGTACCACCACCTCCCTGCAGATGTTTGACTTTTAAATCAAAGCCTAAGAAAAACATCTGGATATAGGTAGTTTATTTGGGTGACCATGCCTGGAAGCAGAGGTGAGGGGTATGGAGAGTGAGAGAGGGAAGGAGAAAAACTAACAAAGGATGTCAATGAACAATGATGACCTCAAGAGCACAGTCCCACTGGAGACCCTCTGAGGAACTGTGTAGGAAGGGCCTCAGGTCACCCACGGACTCCTGCCCCCTATTATTTGGGGGTTGGCTCTGCAGGTAATAGCTACCAACACACTTTCCCTTTCAGACTGAGCAGTTTTCCATCTATTCAGGGAAAGCTCCAAAGCAGCAAAATGCAAAGATACTTCAGACTTGACGTGGGGAGGGACAAAGTACATGGACCTGTCCCCAGGCAGGCCAAGAGGATGTGGCACAGTGCATCACAAGTAATCGCTACAGAGAAGATCAAGGGGCTCCTACTTGAATCTTGGGGGAGGAAAAGGTGGTTTCCTAGAGGAAACAAGGTCTAAGGTAAATCTCAAAGGAAAAGTAGGAGTGAGCAAAGGAGGAGAGAGGCATTCGAATACACAGAGGAGCTTGAACAAGCACCATAGGAGAAGTGCAAGTGTTTTGGTTGGCTGGATAATGTGAGAAAATAGAGAGAAAGATATAAATCCCAGAGGATTTAGCAGGTGGGCTGATGAGACTAGTTAAGGACAAATAGTGTTTTAATAAAGGGGAGAAAGAAGTTTTTGGTTAGGGTGGCAGAGTAGGTGGACACAGGGGGAGGATAGAGACTTATTTGTGGGCTGAGGAACACGATGAGTTTGCTTTGCATTTGAAAGGTCTAAAGTGCCTATGAAACCCACAAGGTGCATGAATCCCTTAGATAGTTGGATGTTTAAAATTGTGAGCTCATCAGAAACCTGTTTTTATTATATTTTAAGTCCAGATGTATCTGGCCATACATTAACTATGTTTCAGCTCAAGGGAAAGCTGAGGGCTAGAAATGCACACTTATATATATCCACCCTCAGGAGTGACCCAAGGATGCAGGTGCTGGCAAGATCATGAAGGGATAGTGTGTGGAATAATGAGAGAAGAGAGTCCAGGGCAGAGCCTTGATGTTTAAATGGCAGGCAAAGAAAGAGGACTTCATGATGGATGTTGAGAATCTGTGATTAGAGGAGTAGAATGAAAAACCATAACAAAGTAGTAAAATGGAAACCAAGGGAAGAGAGAATGTAAAAAAGAGAGAGGCCAACCATGATAAATACTGCAGAAAGTCAAGAAAGATAAGAAGTCACCTTTGGATTTGGTGACAGGGAAGTTGTTAGAGATCACAGCATAGGGAGAAGTTTCTATTGCTATTTCACTTTGTATCCACTTTTTTATTCGATCCTCAAATCCACGCTCCTTGTTGTTACAATCATTTTAGTCTGAGTTGTACAGGTGATGCGAGACACAGAAAGGTTATCTCATGAGGCTAGAGAATGGTAGAACCAGGACTGACATCTTGGCCATCTGAATTCCAAGCCTAACATTGCACCATAGAACACCATCGATGGCATGGCCTGAAGGAAGGATACTTCTTCTATGGTGAGGAGAGGGGAGAAGGAAAGAGATGAGTAGAAGCAGGTGCTTGTTGTGTGTGAGTGTGTAATTCCTGTAATTCGTGTCAGGCTCCATTAAGATGACCAGTTCCTCTTCTGAGACAAAGAAGAGCAACATGAAGGTGAGGAGATAGGACAGAGAACACGATGGAATACCTGTGGAGGGAAGAAGCAGATGTCTCTAATTCTGGTACCTCAAAGCCCTTTTTATTTTGAGAACTGTTTCTCTTCCCAAGCCCTTTTTATTTTGAGAACTGTTTCTCTTCCCATGCCTTCTACCCAGCTGAAATTGGATCAGTCATGTTACCATTTCCCCGCACGTAATGAAAATGCTTTAACAGTCTCAGATAATCCCCATGGACCAATGGCCCTGAAGCAGGGTAGGTGCAGCCTGAGCCTCTCACTCTGACTTCCATAGGGTGAGCGCATCGCCCACACGTGGGCCTTGCACGTTTAAGATGACAGAGCAGCTCAACTCGTCCATGAATTCCATGCACACCTCTCTACACTGTCCCTGCTAGCTGGTCCTGCACAGAATGTTGGTGACACTTGATGGGAAACATTGCTTGTTTCCATGATGGTGGCGCAGCTATAGTGGGGTGGCCATGCTGTGCTACATTTTGACTTAACTTTTTAAAAACCATCTTCCCTGAAGTGTAAAGATTGTGATATATAAAAGCCTGGGGATATTGGTGGCTGTGGGGTTTCAACATATAAAGCCCTTGTTTTATATATACCCACCCAAGCTCAGAATCAACTGAGAAATAGAGGTGGGACTCAGACAATTGGAGATCAAGATGTCATGTTTATTACTGATTAAAGTCAGCAGTTTGCTTACCTTCAGGTAAGCTTACCCTCACCTTTTGGCCCTGTAGCAATTTTTAAGCAATCCCTGTATAAAAATCTATGCTTTTTGAAATACTTCAAATGTGTGTGTTTTCTGAATGAACACTGACTAATACACCTATACAGGTGTGTCAGGGGAGATAGAGAAATACCCTTTTATTGGCATTGGTAATATCTAACTGTTCATATTATCTTGTGTTTTATTTTATTTTCCAATTAATAAATATGTTTTGGGAATCTTTCCACATCAGCTCATATGAGCTAGATACATCATTGATTTTAAGACATGTAAAATATCCCATTGGTTGGATATATCATCATTTATATGACCAAGACTCTACTGGAGAACACCAGTTATTTCTGTGTTTTCCACTATTACCAACAGTGCTCAATTAACAGCCTTGCATGTATATATTTGCATAGTTGTACAAGTAGATTTGTAGAATGACATGGAATTTCTAGCTTGTTCCCGTTTTAAAAACTGTATTCAAGGCCCAACCCCTGCCTGTGGCCTACTTCTGGTAATTGGGTCACGGATTTTAGTTTCCGTGTGGGAGCTCTGTCTTGCTTTTACCAGGACTCCAATCTTTAAAGCCCTGGGCCTCTGCTTTGCTCTTGTCAGTTCCTTACCAGAGACTAAAATCCTGCCCCTGAAATCCTTCCTGGTGTCTTGCTATCTTGCTACCTCCTGATAGACCTCTCTCATGTCTGCGTGGCCACCTATTGGAATATCTGATAAATACTGAACCCCATGATACTATTTACACTGGCTGCCACTTGTTGCTTTAATTTCTGAATATTGCTTTATCTGCTGAACTGGATGGTATCTGCAAATGAAGTTCTTGAAAACATAGACAGAATTATATATATTATTCCTCTTTGTAGCCTCAGGGCCTCTCATGATAGGGACTTGATATATGCTTTGAGGTGATTGTGCATCTGAGGAGTATCACAGATTAGAAGATCAGTCCTTGTGAATACAAAGGGTATCCTGTGATTAGAAAAATAAATTCAGAATTAGAACAAAAAAAGGAAGTAGAAAGGAGGACAGAGATAGTTTTTGCAATCCTGGGGCCAGATAAATAAAAGTGGTGGTGTTCATAACCTGGTTTTAGTACTACAGCAAAAAGAAAGGGAATATCAGGTGGTGGAGAGGAGGAAGCTGATGAGATGTGTGGTTTGGTATGATTTTATCAGGAAAGTTAAATAATCTCTTGATATCGTTTTAGAAGCATGTATACTGACATGTTCAGGTCAGCTACTATTCCTATTGTTCTCCATGCCAGAAAACCAAGTGGTAAAGTTGGCAGAATCTAGGGGGCAGGAGAAAGACACAAAACCTCAGAGTTACACACACACACACACACACACACACACACACACACACACACACACACCTGGAACAAAACAGGAGAAATTTAAGCATCTCACTAAAACTGCAGAGGAAGGTACTCCTTAAACGTTTCTAATTAGCAAAGGATGGTAAATCCAAAAGGCAGGCTGCCAATTATTGTCCATATGATGGCAGTAATCATCAGATATCATTGCAAACTGTCATTCTTTGATTAACGTCCTCCCATTATTTTAGGGAATACAACATTTCAATGAGACTTTTATATATTTGTCCTCAATTTTAGTCCTCATATTCCTTTTTCCATAAAGCATTGAAGTTGCTAACTAAGAATTCTCCTGCTGCCTGGCCAGTGTGGCTCAGTGGTTGAGCACCGACCTATGAATCAGGAGGTCACAGTTCTCAATTCCCAGTTAGGGCACATACTCAGGTTGCAGGCTCAGTCCCCAGTGTAGGGTGTGCAGGAGGCAGCCAATCAATGATTCTCCCTAATCACTGATATTTCTATCTCTCTCTCCCTCCCCCTTCCTCTCTTAAATCAATAATGAAATTATGTTAGAAAAATAAACCAAAAATTTTTTTTCTCCAGCCATTAGAGTTTTTTCAGGGCCTTTTCTAATCCCCACAGTCAGATAGGGCTAACACACAGGTTATCTAGGGAAGATGGTGGCATTTTCCGGTAGCAGTTATGCTGGAGATGTGCCTTGAACAGGAAGAGTAAAGTTTACCCATCTGACTAAGTAAGAGGGGATACCTCAAGTAAGGAAACATCATGAACAGAAAGGTATGTAAGCCTGAGAAAGTTATGTTTAAGAATTGCAAGTAGGTAAGTAGTATTGGAACATAAAATAGAAGAGGCACTGTATTTGCTATCTATTGTTGCATTCACACATTATTAAAAAGTTTGTGACTTAACATCATCCACTTATTAGCTCATGGTTTCTTTTATTGGAAAGTCTGGCATATTATAACTGGGTCCTCTACTCAGGTCTCCTGAGGGTAAAATCAAGGTGTTGGCTGGTTAAACCTCCCCTAAAGCTCACCTAGGAAAAGATCTGTTCAAAAATCTGTTCAAAAGGCTCTTCAGAATATTGATTCTCTGACCTCCCCCAAATAGATCTCTGGATCCAGAATCTCTGAGAGTAGAACTGAGGGTCTTTAATCCAGAGCTGTTCTTTTCCCACTTCTAGGAGAGTCCTATTTTATGGTCTACCTCTAAACTGTACATTAATAACTCTGTTTTATTTAACTCCATTCTTCCTTAAACTTTCATTCTTAATATTAGATTTTAAAATTTATATCCCTGGAGCAATTTTTAAATTTGATACTATAGTAATTGAGTCTTCACTCTTTCAGAATCTATCAAATATGTAATTACACATATTGAAATCCCCCTTCCTTGCTTCCATGCTCATCTTTATAACTAATGCCCAGAAAGGTTTTTCAGTAAGAATCGCATCTCATGGGGTCACATGCTTTCTGCACTAACCTCTGTTTTGTGTGGGTGTTTTTTTAATCTTAGTAACAAAATGGCACAAGCATTCTGTTGCAACTAATGAACGGATCTGATAATAAGTAAAATATTGCACTTTTCCCTGAGGAATCTAGATGTAAAATATCTATTAAAAGTCAATACAAAAGTTTACATAAAATCATACACACACACACACACACACACACATATAATTATATATATGTAATTATATATATGTGCCCCTCAAAATGTATACACATTCTAACATCTGATAGTTCAATTTTGAAAATGAAATGTATTTTAACAAACACTGCCTTAATAATTATTCAAAGTGTGTGTATACATTGTTTTGGGACATCCTCTATATAATTTTAGACCTTCTTTTGTTTCTGAGTCAGGGATTTAAAGCCTTATATTTTCTGACTAATCATTTAGGTTTATGTCTAACTGTGAACAGGGCCTACTGCTTCCCTACCCTAAGGTCAGAGACGCTGCCTTCTAGGAGTTAAATATGAGATTGTGGTTAATTGCAAAATGCTAACAGCATTACCAGAAGGCAGCCCCTTCTTGTGCCCAATCTGTCAGCACCCACGGGTCCACATTGTGGGTTTTGAGGCCACAGCCCCCACTGCTTCTTCGGCATCATCTTGAGGCCAGCTGTATTCGGCGGTTATCTCTGCCGGGTGTTTCATCGCCGTGACTCTGCATGTGAATGTGTGTGTACGATATACACTTAGTCCCGCCCTGAGGCCCTTGAGAATGTTCTGTTCACTGACCACAAATTTTAATGAAGCCTATAATCCTGAACTCGGGTTCTATTAAATTATTTGACTTCTCAAAATTGTTTACTTTTGTGGAACATTGTCAGCAGGTGTAATTCAATAGTTTTTTTTCTTATTCTCTCCCCCCCTCACCCCTTGGATATATGCCTCTCTGCTGACTTCTTTTCAGTTCACATTGGTGGTCGTAATATCATAATCTATTGATATTAGCTTTGGTGCTTTAAAAAAATTCTTCTTCCCTTTAATATATTCTATATGCTACTATGTTTACCTTTATTTTGCTATATTATTTTTCCTTAAATATATGCAAAGTTATTTTTCTCTTTTTCAAGAAACAAAACTGTTCCTATTTAAAAACACTCATCAAATATTAAAACTAAAATACTATTTTTTCTTTAGCTGAACAAGAAATTACAATTATACATACTCATAAAATTTAGAATAACCTTAATGATCAATGATGTTCTGTTACAAAATAAGATAAGTTAGTTTTAATAATGGAAAGATGTAGTTTCAGGTCTACTTTTTATTTATTCACTTTCTGCCTTTTTAATGTCTGACAGTTTTACTGTGTGGAATGTCTGTGTATGTACCATGTACAAAATGGTATATTGTTGAGTCTATTCAGATCACATGTAATTTTAATAAGGTAACAGTTGATAAGCATTGCTGAAATGGAATTAATCTATCTACAATCCAATTATGGTTGGGTTCAGAAATAGAAAATTTCACAAGTGCAGATGAACTGCAACATTGCTAATACAGGATCTCAAGGTGAAATACACAGAGAATTAAATCACTAGCAACATGAAAAAAGAAAATAAAAGAAATTACATTATAGTCTTCTTGTTAAAGAAAAAGGGCTTGTATTAGTAAATTTCAAAGGGGAAAGGTAAAAAGAACCACTTGGAAACACGATAAGCTGCTAATATAGCACTGTATGTATTAATTATATTTCAGACCTGACAACTCAATCTGATAAACTTGGTTGAAAACATAGAGTTTAATCTAAGAAAAGGAGTAAGTTGGTGTTTCCAAAAATGTGTTCCAGAAAACCTAGTTCCATAGCATGTACATAGTCATTAGGTCTCAAAAGGTTTTTTTCTCCAAGATATTTGGGAAGCAGAGGGTTAAACATAGTTAAACTTATTCACAGTATGACTTTTAAGAACCTTCAAAATGCCAACATGCATTGCATAGCAGTAAGAGCAGCATTTCCAGCATGTGTGCACATGTTTCAAAACATCCGACAGAACTGGTGTTTTACAAAACACACTTTGAGAAATACTGGCATAGCAGATGAATTCTTGACCTAGAGACTTGTCTGGCTTGGAAGGTAGTTAGTGGAAGCAGTATTCTAAAATAATTAGTACGGCTTTGCAGGAGCCATACTGAAAAACCTCATAAAAAGTCTTGAGGTCTTAAACTGTCCATTTAATTAGTTAGCTTCATGTTAATACTTTACAGAAAGAAAGGTGAGACATAAAGGTGTGTGGCCCATATTGGGGGTAGGTCACAAAATGAGTCAACAGTAATTCAGTAGAGACGTTGCTGCCAGGAGAATGTCTAAAAATACCAGACAGTAAATGCCATTGCGATGCATAATGGAGAACCTGTTTTCAGCTTGGACCAAATGGAAAGTTTAAATACCCTCCCCTCTCCCGCCCCCCCCCCGCCCCCGCCCTGGCTCCTGCACAGCAGCAAATGGGGGTAGTTCTGTTGGAAGGGTTACAAGCAGAAGTTTGCGGATGTGCCTTTTCTTCTTACTCTGCTGACCTGTGGCCCGGAGATGCAGGAGCCACACGTGATAATGAGATACACGAGGACAAAAGCTGATGGGCTAAGAATGGCCAGGCGAGGAGAGAGAGAGACAAACAGAGCAAGTATGGCTCCCTGACAGCCTCCTTGAGCCATGGCACTGCCCTGGACTACTGTGTCTGAATGTTTTGCTACGAGGCAGAAATGAAATCCTATTTATTGAAGCTGCTATTAGGCATCATATTATCTGCAGCTGGAACACCTTAACTAAACCACTACTCTGTCTTGGCTGGGGAAAAAACATCGTGGAAATAATACATCTGTATAGCAGGTGAGCTGAAAATCAGTCGTGACTGAGCACATTGGACAAAGCAGTAGGATGACGCTTCCAGAAGCACAGTTTTCTGAGCTCTTAAATGCCTCCTGGGGGAAACTCATCCTGCAGAAAGCAGACGCCACACATTGTAAGAGCTCGACTCTGTAAGAAGGCTTTGGTTGTTTGAGGAGGAGAGGGTATTACGAAAACAATATTACTACTCAAACATCAATCTTACATACCAAATACTAGTACTGTCCCAGAATCTCTTGGATGTATAGTGAGCCATTAGGAAAAACTAAAGGAGACACTGACCTCTGTGTAACCTCGCAGAGCAAGCAAGGCTTTCCTCCCCCTTGAAGAATGTCACACAGAAGAGCCACTCTCCCCGTTCTGGAACAGAACACTGTGACACTTTGACGCCTCGCAAGCTCTGCTGTGTCCGCTGCTTCAGATGGTGCTGATGTCCCAGGAAGCTGGCAAATGCCAGGTGTGAGATGGTGGTACCCAGTGGAAAGGGGAGATTTGTTTGTAGGAACATATAAGCTACTGTCTGGGGACAACTACTTGGGGGAGTCTTTACAGGGGGACTCAAACCAGTTGGATGGGGCAAAAGTCCACTTATCCAAAGGAACTGGATAAATGCTATTAACATAACCCTATCTATACCTATAGGCTGGTGGAGCCTAAGACAATTTCTGTTACAGAATGTGTGGAAGTGTTAGCCACGCATTTAGCTTTACCCTTCATGTCAGCCTCTTCAGGGAGGGTCTCTTCAGGATAAGGCTACAGCACTTAGCTGGGTGGGTGACAAGATGACAAATGTCATCTTCCTCTCTCTATGCTTTCTCTCTTGCAGAATAAGGCATGGGTTGTATGTATCATCTTAGGAAATATCTTTGAATCTGGGATTTTAAGAGGAATCAGGAAAAGGCCAAAAGAGAGAATTTAAAAGTTGGCCATTCAGAACTGGTCACGGGCTTAAGAGGATACCCTGCATATGAAGGTGTCTGTGTTCTCCAGCTAGTTCAACAGGACAGGGAAGCAGACAAAGATGCAGGGAAGAAACTCTAGGAGAGTGTGCACTCAGCTGGAATAATGCCCTATATTTTACTTCTTATGAGTTAAAGCACAGCAATAGGCAATAGGCAGGATTCAGATGCACGTAAGGAGGGAAAACTAAATGAATACCAGGTACACTCAGAAACTAAATGGAGTAACATCCAATTATTCCTCTCTCTTCTGAAATGTAGTGTGTGTGTGCACATGCACACACACACAGAGGCCACCCCTGCACGTTCCTCTGCTATAACTAGTAGATGAGCTTTATTAAAAATAGAGAGGGGGCAGACTTTGGGGCGAGGGTAAAGTGATATATAGAGAAGCCTATATTCTATATTCTTGGTCTTGCATTTGTGAGCCATCTGCATGTGGGTTAGTCATAGCCTGTCTTCAATTCTTAATGTTCTTATTTGTAAAATACAGCATTATTTACCTCATAAGGTCACTATATATATATACACTATATATATGAACTATATATAAACTATATATATATATACACTATATATAAACTATATATATATAACTATATGTACTACTATATATTATATATGAAAACATTTTGTAAACAATGAAGTGCATTTGGGATGTTCATAATTTGTGTCATGTGCAGAATATGGTGGGGTCTGAACAAAGTGTGCAGAAGAGGCCAGCACTGGAGTACTGCAGGTGATTCTGCCAGAAAAGCTGATCAAAAAGGCCATGGCTGAGATAAATACACAGGATTGGAAGGATTCACTGGGAATTGAGAATCTGGAAGGTTAAACTTTGAGTACAGGGCAGGAATGGATAGATGTATTTCAAAGTATTCAGTAGGATGGAATCATTCATTCTTTTATTCTGCAATAACTATTGGTCTAACGAAAGGATACATATTGTGCCCTAGCTGGTTTGGCTCAGTGGCTAGAACGTCGGCTTGCAGAATGAAGGGTCCCGGGTTCTATTCCAGTCAAGGGCACATGCTGGTTTGCGGGCTCAATTACCAGTAGGGGGCGTGCAGGAGGCAACCAATGATTCTCATCATCGATGTTTTTATCTCTCTCTCGCTCTCCCTTCTTCTCTGAAATTAATAAAAGTATATACTTTTTTAAAAGAATTCATATTGTATAATCCCACTTACATGTGATACATAGAATAGGCAAATTATAGACAAAATGTGGAATAGAGGTTACCAGGGACTATGGGGAGAAGAATGGAAAGTCATTGTTTAATGGGTATAAATTTCCTGTTTGGGATGATGAAAACGTTTTGGAAATGAAAAGTAATGATGGTTGCACAATATTGTGAATATAATTAATAACACTGAATTATACGCTTAACAATGGTTAAAATGGTAAATTTTATGCATATTTTACCACAAACATAATATTGGTGCAGAATCCAAGATTTCAAAGAGTTCTAACATGAAAAGCAGTCATGTTATGGTAGCCACAAGCTAAGACTGTAGAAATACACAAACTTGGGTTGAAAATTAGGTTCTTCACCTAATAGCTTATTGATCTTAAACAAAAAGTCAGCCAGATACTTTTTTCTTTTTTAAGAGTTGATTTGGCAACAGCAAAGAATAGCAATGCAGAACATGCAACTATGGTGAGCCACTTGCAAGTCTGCTAAAACAAATTAATGGAAACTCTCTTATTGAGGGAGAAAAGAAATAGGGAGGCCAATTACAACCAAAGGTGTCTATTGTGCTTCTTGATTGACATAGGGCATGAGAGCTTCCCCTACACGTCCTCCCAATTAATTTTAAATGAGGATTCTGTTTACTAATACATTTTTACAAGCTATGTGAGGGGCCTTATTTATCAAAGGGGCCATGTTATATCTATAATAAATCCTACCTCACTATCTTATTTGAGGGTTAACTGAGATAATGTAGAGAAGTACTGAGAAGAGTGCTTAGAACATAATAGTTGCTCAATGAAAGTTCACTCAGCAATAATGCTTAGTGTACAAAAGGCCCTGCTCACACTTGCATGTTGTGTATGAGCCAAAAAGGCTCACAAGTCTGGGTTTGGACCAGAGAAGGAGGAAAAGTTTAAAATATGAAAATCGATCCTCATTATAGTAGGGGTAGAAGGGGTAGAGTTCTTAAGATGCCCTTTGAGAAGAGAATGGAAAGACAGAAAGGATGAAGATTGGGGCTGGGCATCAAGGATAATAATGATTATCCTTGCCCCTAAATCAGGAGATTTAAGTTGTTAAAAGACAATAGGGTCTCCTTGTCCATTTCCTCTAGTCTTATTCTTAGGGCATTGTTGAAAACTTTCTATAAGGAAGTGTGGGGGAGGAAAAATCTTTCCTCTACCTTCAAGGTTCGTTGGCTGGTCTAATAAGTAAACAGACATGAAATAGATTAGCAAGAGAAAATTTACCAAATTTAATTACACACATATGTATGGGAACCCTACATACATGAGAGAGTCAGAGAGACCCCACATACATGAGTGGTTCCAAGTTAGAAACGTTTTCCAGCCAGTGTGGCTTAGTGGTTGAGCTTTGACCTATGAAACAGGAAGGTCAGGGTTCGATTCCTGGTCAGGGTGCCTGGGTTTCAGGCTCCTTCCCCAGTTGGGGAAATGCAGGAGGCATCCTATTAATGATTCTCCTTCATCACTGATGTTTCTCTCTCTCCCTCTCCCTTCCTTTATGAAATCAATAAAAATGCATTTTAAAAAAAAGAAAAGAAAATGAGGTATATGTGATATTTTGAGCTAAGGATCATCTTAGGGTTTCAAAGGAGAGGAAGGTAAGAAGAGCAGGTGTTCAGTGATTAGAAGTTTGTCCTGCTCTGTAGATAGGTCAAAAATAGTTATCTTTGATCATTTCTTATTATGGACAAGCCACTAACTAATTCACATTCTCCTAGGTAGTTAAGAGGGTAGGGGGCAGGGGGGGATGGGTGTAGGAATATTTCATGAGCCCGTAGGGTCTTTGTTGTTTTTAGCTCAAAATTATTTGCATACCACCGAGGCATATCTTAGAGTGACTTGTTCTAAACCCCTGTTTTGAGGAACAGTCAAACCGTTTCCAAAGTGGCTGCACCAGTTTACATTCCTATCAGCAATATAAAGAAGGTCATTTTTGTAGAAATCATTCTAGAAGTATCGTTCAAAATGTTAAAAGTTTAAAGATTTTAGCATCCCAATAAAAACAATATTATATAATTAATCATTATTTCATAGTACAATGGTTCCTATTATGTGTTAATGAATAACTCAGACAAAAATAAATATGAATCTTGCCCATGTAATTTAATTTTTTTCCTCTTAGTTGCAGAGGTCAGATCCAAATGTCTTCATAGAGCGATATTACCTCATTCCCCTTTCTTTGGTCATAACAGGTAGAAGGAAATTGCTAAATTGTTCACAGGGCATAACAGCCAGAGAATAAAAGTTTCTTAAAATTTTTCCTGGCTCATGGTACAGAAATAAAAGAAAAATTCCTTTAGACACAGAGCTTAGTATAAAAAGCTTGAAGCACAAACATCATTGTGCTTCGTTTTCCTTGGAAAAGATACAAAGCCTAGAAATAAAGTCCAGGAGAAAATTGAGCATGAAAAAGAAATCCAAAGGTAATTATTTTTCCTCCATAAAGCAGGCTTAGCAATAACCACTCTGTCATTCGCCCAGGGCAGCTGAAAATTTGTACCAGATGAAGGAATAATGAAGAATTCTGACTGTTTTACTCTTGTGGAAGGGTTGACTGGTTGAAACAAAAATCAAAATTGGTAATTTATTTTCATTTTTGTATAAGAAAGATGTGGAGATGAGAAAAATAAAAACCCCAAAGGGTCTTAAGGAAGCAAAGATACAACTTTTTAAAAACAAAAACAGAGTCTGAACTACTAGAGTGCAGACCATTCTGGGTTTA
>PVJC01017649.1:0-32246 GCA_004026665.1 Murina feae | reverse complement strand
TAGATGAGGGATGCATGGGACCATTATTTCTGCTGCACACTCTGTTAGATGAGGCACATGACACTGACCTAAACTGTGATGGAGATGAAGGTCTCCATCCGTGGGATAAGGTTCTGCAAAAACACCACTTCAGACACATGGTGACGATTCAGGTGAGCTCCCAGAAGAGTGGCGAGGCCCCAGATCTGGACAAAGAAACAATAGCAGGAGCCGCTCCTCAACCTGATAGTTATATGAGCCTTTCTCATCAGCCCCCCAAGATTTTATGGAGCAGCCAACCTTCCTGGTGATGGGGGCAACAGACTCAGGGGCACCGAAGTAAAAGTTTATGGGAGCCATGGAGAAAAATGGCGGTGGGGTTTTTTCTTTCTACCCCTGTCTCCCTTCTTGTTTAGCTTAGCTCATTCTGAAGTCTGCCATAGCAAAGGCCTTGATTATCAGATGTAATATTCACCTAAGATTACGCTGCACAGCCTCACATTGGGGAACATACAGGCCTTCACTGTTCCTTAATAAATTACCTCTTCGTGTAGCAATTAACCCCCTTCTGAGAAGGTTCAGTGTTTCGTTGGGCCTGTGCCAGTGCTAACAGCGAGGGCTTAGCATTTTTTTTTTTAATGGGCTGCAATTACTGCTGAGAGCAGGGAAACATAAAATATTAACACTTAAGCATCTTTTACACGTCTTTGAACGCGAGATTACGTCGAAAATATAACTGACTTTTCATTCTTAAACCCGATATTTGCTTAGAAGTCCACAGGACCCATGAAAACGTTTCAGTAAGTGGTTTCTGCTGATTTATTAAGTCCCATGAAAGCTTAATGGAAACCCTCAGCCACCAAATATCGAATATGTTAAGCATGCTTACAAAAGTCTCGTTTATCAATTCGACGACCTTCCCATATTTTACAGAAGATACATGATTTTGAGCACAACGTGACGGGAGGCCCATTTTTCTCCCGCTGGGCCGTCTGTTGGGGAAAAGAGAACTGAAGTTTCAAGCTTCCAACCATCACCCAGGTGAAACTGACTTAGCTTCTCGTTAAAAATTTCATCACTGTTATCTTTGCTCAGGTTATTTTGCCTTTTTTGGAGTTACCTGCTGATGTGAAGATCTAACGAGATAAAATGAAACGGAAATGTTGGTATCTGTATATGACTTATTTTTAAAAAATATGTTTTCATTGATTTCCGAGAGGAAGGAAGAGGGAGAGAGAGAGAGAGAGAGAGAGAGAGAGAGAGAGAGAGAGAGAGAGAGAGAGAGAGAGAGAAACATCAATGATGAGAGAGAATCATTAATTGGCTGCCTCCTGCATGCCCCCTACTGGGGATCAGTCTCACAACCTACTTGGGCATGTGCCCTGACCTGGAATCAAACTGAGACCTCCTGGTTCATAGGTTGATGCTCTAACATTGAGCCACACCGGCTGAGTTGTGCATGACTTATTATTCTATGTTCTCTCTATAGTTAGAATATAGTCCATTATATATACTATATATACAATATACTTATAGATATGCATTACACATATTCTATATTATGTTAAGACGGTCTTCTTAATGAATCATTGAATTCTTTTTGTCATTTAATATAAACCCATTTCCTCTTCATTGTCATTTAATACAAAGTTTAAATGTATGTCATTCTAAGGCCCATCTAACTATTTTTACTGAAAGTAAAAATGAAAACCTCATTGACCACTTCCCTTTATAAACACAAGATTCGAATCTATTTTTTCCTTGGTTGCAATTGTAGCCCTCTTTTATTGTATCCCCAATGACCTGGAGTTAGCTTAGCCCTCCAACACAGAGGCAGGCAAACTACAGACCATAGTTCAAGTTCACGGCTGCCTGTTTTTGTAAATAAAATTTTATTGGGACCCAGGCACACACATTCATTTATTTACTGTCTATGGCTGCTTCCACACCATAGTGGCTGAGTTGAGTAATTATGACAGAGACACCATGGCCCACAAAACTGAAAATAGTTATGTGGCCTTCATAGCAAATGTTTGCCAACCTCTGCATGTAGATGGACATTCAGTACCATTACTTATGCTGTGATGAAACAAACACTCACATGTCATCTTGTTACCGGTGTTGATAAACGCATCCAGTCATGGGACAGGTTCACTGTGCACTTGAATTTCCAACTCGAACATATTTACATGTAATTCCTCATTTCCAACAAAATTCTCTCTAGACCTGGAACCTGCTAAAATTTTCTCATATTCAGACTTCTCTTGTCTTTTCTTTGGGTGACAGAATCTCAGAGTTTACTTCATGGTTGAAAACATGGCATTTGGGGCCTCTGCTTTGTAATGGCTGGCAGTACCTGCTATGTGCCTGTCGGTTACTGTCAGATATAAGATTACACATGTCATGAGAATTTGCTGAGCCTTATTCTTTATAAGATGAAGGTAATGAGAGTATCCATCTCATATGCTTAATATGGGATTGGATAAGAAAAATGTTATAATGTATTCATAGGTTATGGCCAGAGCACATGATGTATATCCCATAAATAATTAATATGTGAGTGCGTTTAATTTAAAATTTTAAGAAGTGTTTTTATTGATTTCAGAGAGTGGAAGAGAGAGGGGGAGAGAGATAGAAACATCGATAAGAAGAGAGAATCATTGGTCGGCTGCCTCCTGCACGCCCCACACTAAGGATTGAGCCCACAACCCAGGCATGTGCCTTGACTGGAAATCAAGTCCTGATCTCCTAGTTCATGGTTGATGCTCAACCACTGAGCCACACCAGTCAGGCTAGTGTGTGTGTGTGTGTGTGTGTGTGTGTGTGTGTTTATGATAAGCAAAGTAAATGTACAATAAAAATAACAATGCTAATAATATCATAGTTGCCTCAATTCTTCCCTTTCTATGTTACATATAGCCCTTCGTTTTGTTGCTGTATTGGTGAATCAAGCTGCTTCTTTGACTTGTAATAAAGCTCAACCATTCATTCTGAACCGTGATGGTATGATGTGAGTCAAAGCAGAACTCCTAGTTTATTTATGTTTCTTAATTGGCCTCCGTGATTGAGTCTCTGTGTCTCCACGCACAATGGACATGTTATGTGTTTCTCCCACACACCAAACAACCTCAGTCCCCAAGCATCCTAGGATCTCAAACCTATGCAATGATGAAGGAAAAGAAAAATCCCAGAGGTGCCCCATGGTGATATCTATACATAACAGATGATCACAAATGCTTGAATTCATGTTGACATGTGGAAGTTCCAATGCACCCATCCCCACCCTGCTAACAACGCCACACAGCTTAAACACTGCCCAGCGGATTCTTATTGATCCAGCCATTTGGGGGTATTTTTATGTTTTATTTAAAAAATATATTTTGTTGATTTTTTACAGAGAGGAAGGGAGAGGGATAGAGAGTTAGAAACATCGATGAGAGAGAAACATCTATCAGCTGCCTCCTGCACACCGAGTACTGGGGATGTGCCCACAACCAAGGTACATGCCCTTGATCGGAATTGAAACTGGGACTGCAGGCTGACACTCTATCCAAACTGGTTAGTGCCATTTGGGGTATTTTCAATATTCTGAGCATTTTAACCTCTTATTCATAGTTGCCCTTATATTTGAAATTTTACCACTAGAAAAGCTTTTTTTGTGTGTGTGGGATCATCCTTCCATTCTCTACGAAATAGATAACCAAGGGCTTTCTATAGCAATACTTTTCTCCAGTGAAAAATAATTTATTTTCCCTCTGAAGTCTGCATTTTGCTAGCCACTCTTTCATAGTGTGTATCATATGTGACCTTATTGCATAGTAATCTGAATTGTAAGTATATACAGTCTGTACCCAGGACTCTTGACAGGTATACAGACTGCATATATTTACCTCATTGTGTGCCTCAGACACATACCTCAGGACTGCTATTTCTTAGCTTTCCACAAGACTCTGTCTCTTAAAAAATATGCTTTATAAGGTCTCCATGATCAGTTAGTAAAAGCTATAATATATTGATCAAAGAATGCTTTTTGCTTTGGACTGAATGTTTGTGTCCTGCTCCCAAAATTCTTATATTGGAACCTTAATACCCAGTGTGATGGTATTTGGAGGTGGGGCTTATAGAGGGGTCATTAGGATCAGATTAGGTCATGAGAATGGGGCCTTTACGATGGGATCAGTGCCCTAATAAAAGAAGAAGAGACATGATTTTTCTCTCCCTTCTACGTGAGTATACAATAAAAGGGAATCTTCTGCAAACTCAGAAAGAGGAATCTCATTAGGAACTGAGTCCGCTGCCACCTTGATCTAGGACTTCCCAGTGTCCAAAACAATAAGAAACAAATGTCTGTTTTTTAAGACACTTAGTCAATGGTATTTTTGTTATAGCAGCCCACACCAACTAAGACACTTTCTTTTAAAAAAATATATGTTTTTATTGATTTTAAAGAGGAAGGGAGAGGGAGAGAGAGAGAGAGAGAGAAACATCAGTGATGAGAGAGAATCATTGATCGCCTGCCTTCTGCATGCCTTCTACTAGCGATTGAGCCCACAACCTGGGCATGTGCCCTTGACCAGAATTGAACTTGTGATCCTTCAGTCTGCAGGCTGACACTCTATCCACTGAAGCCAAACCAGCCAGGGCCCAATGAAGACACTTTCTTTTTGAATAATTACTTTTGGCCAATGCTGCTGGTTGGCTAACTTCATGCCCATCCCAGAACCCCTTCTTCCTTGCCTACTTCCACTTATAGAAGCTGCCCAAAATACTGATTGCCTTGACAGACTCCCTTGCAGCTAGGTGTAGCCATGTGACATGGATTTGGGCTGTATAATATAAAAGGAGTCTGCTGGACACTTCTGAGCTGTTCATTTTCTAACAAGAGGCTGTCGCTGGCTCCAGGCTTTCTCCTCCTTCCTAACTTGAACATGGATCTGATTGATGCCTGGTGCTCCAGTGGTCACCACACTTATGAGATAATACTCTTCTGTCTTAAGGATGGTGGGTGGACAGAAAGAGCCTCAGTCCTGATGGCCTCATGAAGCTATTGAACCTACTTCAATAGCCAGTTACCCTGAACTTTATGTTCTATCAGACAATGATCCCCCCAATTTATTTAAATCATTTAAGTTGTATTCAATGCTGTTTGTAATGAAATGTAGTCCTAATAATTAAAGGAATCCTGCTGAATTACTAATTATGTATGATTAGTAATTCAGCAGGATTCCTTTAAAACACTTACATTAGAGATATGATTAAAATCATATTTTAATATATTATATATAGGAAGTAAGGAAAATAACATAGCATTTGAGAACAAAGATTTAGTTTTGAACTCTACCCACCCCCACCCACTCAGGCAAGTGATTTCAACCTCCTCCTCCTCCAGCTATTTCTGTATCTGTAAATTATATAGAATTCTGTAATAAGGCTAAAAAATTAGGTTATAAACATGTATGGGAAACATTTTCTTGGCATATAGTAAATGCTCAAGAAAGATGAAATAAATTTGCTATTTTTAGTATTATAGATGAAGCCATATCATAAAGAACTTGGTTCATGGAATCTATTATGCTCTATTGAGGTTCTACTTTACAAATTCACAATAGTTCATACTTTTGGATTCTGACCCATTCAACCTGACGTCAAGAAATAAACTCGCTTCCTATTATTTCTCTCAAAAGAGACAGGAAAGGATACTACACAGAAGTAGGAAGATAATACCTGTATTGTTTCATCGTGCTATTAATTCACTGTACTTCTATCACAATAATAATTTGGCACAATTCAAAACCAAAGGTTCATTAGAGTTAGATTTATCAGAATGCATATCTCAATGGCCAAAGTTAATTTGCATAGCCTCATCCATTCAGAGAATGCCGGTTCCTCCTCTTGCCCCACTCAGAGCTCAATGATTTTATTTGCCCAATTTCTGATTAAGAAAAAAAGAGTCCTTAATTGTGTTTTATTTTCTCCTCACAGTTTAGAAGAGGCTTTCTGCCCAGTTACCATAACTACAAACAGGAGAGACCAAATGGAAGGAAGGTATGATTTATATGAGAAAGAATGAAAATAAAACTCACACCCTACTTAGAGGAAGAGTCTGGGACTCAGTCAAAATAGTCAGAGATGAAAGCATAGGGGCTTTGTGCTTCTTCAGCGCTGCCTGGAAGCCTGGCGGATGGGATATTCTGGAAGAAGGCTTAAGCTTAAGCAAATACAGACGCTAAGAGGAACCCTGGAGTTGTTCCCTGCTGTGGCTGTTTTAATCTCTGGGCATGACCTAGTAATTACTTTCCTAGGGTGTGGGAGTGGACGAACCAGGGGATTTCTGAGGCCCCTAAGTGGACTTCTGTGGTGTGTGCTGAGGACCCCGTGTGATGCCACAAAATGACTGGGTTGTCCATCTCTTCTGACCAGTGCACATTCCAGTGCGCACTTCAGCCTCCGTGTGTCATCTTGAGTTCTGTCTGTGCAGGGGCGGGGCGTGATCTTGCTGCCCAGGCTTTGGAGTTAAGTCAAACGGTGTTTGCCTTGTCTCAGAGGCCAAGCCAAGGAGGTTGAACGAACCCATAGCTCTCAGGGATGTGTTGCACCGTTTCACATCTGTCTCTCTAGGTAACTGTCAAGTACAGGGGGTTGATTAGCCAAAACAGATGAAAAAAAAAATCGGAGTCTCAGATCCTGAGAAGAAATGAGAAAGCATCTGGGAAAGGTAAAACATAGCAAGCTTCATTTGGTGATGCTCTTTTTGTGCTGATCGTGTACTTGCCGGTGTTTTTTTTTTTTGTGTGTTGTTTTTTTTTTTTTAATCAGCAACAAAAGTCACACGATCTGCGTGTCCCCTGTTTGAGGACTGACTGTGCACAGTTCCCAGTGCCTTGTGCCCGGATGATAGTAAAATGGTCTACAATGAAGCATGAAGAGAAAGAAAAAGCTCAAGGTACTGGAAGGACACCTTAATATTCCATTACATCATTCTTTTATTGTCAACACCGAGTCCCTCTTTTCCCCTAAGTCTGCGTGTAAACATAAAGGCCATCTAATTTCTCTTTGTCTCCTCATTGCAGACACAGGGTATTAAAATGACATGTCATCCTGGGGTTTAGTGGTTTCAGGAGATAGGTTTTTCTGTGGTTTACTTATTGGGTGGCCGTTTGATCAGGAGAAGGTCCTCAGGGACCTGACATCCTATCTGACTGAAGCCAGATTCACCTAAAGCATGGTGTGTGTGTGTGTGTGTGTGTGTGTGTGTGTGTGTGTGAGAGAGAGAGAGAGAGAGAGAGAGAGAGAAACGAACCCTGGTTTCTCCTGTCTGTGCTCTAGTTCCTTCTACGACCTGGCCAGCCCTAACTTTCAAGTCTCTTCTCCTTACTCTACTTAAATTTGGTTCCTGAGGTCCCGACAAACTTGGTTACTTGTCATTCTTTCATCTTAACTGGGTAATTCTCCACATTATGTTTCTCTCACCTTGGAATGACCTTGTCGTCTGTCTGTCTGTCAATCTGGTTTATACATCGTAGTCTAGGTTAAAAGCTTATTCCTGTTTATGATAGTTTCTTTCTTCTAGTACAGGATTCCATGTGTACTGCTAGGAAGCGATTTTTTACTTGTCCTTTATTAAGTTATTTAAAAACCTGTCTTCATTAATTCAAGGTGAATTTATTGCCCCTTCCTCCTCCCCACCCTCCCCCACTCCATCTCCAGTCTCCGTGTCAGTCACTGTTTTGGGAACAAGGAATAGTGTAGTGAACAAAACATATGAAACTTCAGGGTATGTATTTTATTAAGTTGTGAACTTCTCACAGATGTCCACTTTGCCTTTATATTTAACTTAGGACAATGCTTTGAACACGGAAGGCAATGGCTATCATCATTCAATCAATCAGTGGTTTCCAATCCCGTAAGACTCAATGCCCTCTTTTAGCCAGTATTTTATTTTAAAAATAATAATTTTTTTTTTTTTTACTGATTTCAGAGAAAAAGGGAGAGGGAGAGAGAGATAGAAACATTGATGATGAGAGAGAATGATTGATCGGCTGCCTCCTATGCTCCCCACACTGGGGATCAAGTCCACAACCCGGGCATGTGCCCCAAGCAGGAATTGATCCATGACCTCCTGGTTTATAGGTTGATGCTCAACCACTGAGCCAGGCTAGCCAGGTCTAGCCAATATTGTATGATGCAACTTTTATGATGCTGAAAGAAAAGTTACAAATATTATTACCTATCAACACATCATTTCAAAAACATTAAAGTATCTCCACATAAAAATAATAGCTTCAAAAAGACAAAGGAAAAGCAATTTAAATAAAATAATATGTATTTCATTAAGTAAACCTCTTGGACATGACTGTTTAGAAGGTGAAGCAAAGGAGTCAGGTGAGAAAGTGAGGAATCTCAACAAGTAAAAAGACAAGAAATCATTTCCTATGTGAAAATGAAATAGCAGAGGTCTGAGTAACACTAAAATAAGAGCTAATGTTTGGAAAGGTTATAGTAACCTAGATTCATTCATGTATTAAAAGGGAAAGAGAGACAGCATCTGAAGTGAAGTTGAGGTAACAATGCCAAGCGCAACTATGGCCCAACGAAGTGGGGGAATGAGGAAGTATAACAGTACAAAAATTCGACCCTCCCCTTAATGTAAGGGGAGGGTTGAAATAACGCCTATGGCATGACCTAGGGCAGAGTCATGACTGAGTAGCGTAGAAAACACGTCTTCTAATTTAAAATCCTGCCACGTGTTGGGGAACACTTTCGTTTCTGGTATTTATTAAGACTTTGAAGGCCAAATATTTTGGCAGGTGGTAGGAAGCAGAGGGTGGATTAAGAAAATAAAAAGAGAAAGAGAGAGAGAGAGAGAGAGAGAGAGAGAGAGAGAGAGAGAGAGAGAGAGAGAGAACTATGTACAGGAGGTTGCAGAAAACTGTTTTATGATATGTTTCTGGGGGAAGTATAAGAGGAAAATTAAAATTAATAGGCAACTCACTTCTGCTTCCGGTCGTGACTGAGAAACTAGTATTGGAATAGCCTTCCTGCCATAAACAACACATATCTGTACAAAGTATAGGAAACAAATGTGTTTCGATGTTGGCCAAGAGCCAGCGCCAGATTATGACTCCCGAGAGACATGGAAAATCAGGATGGCACATCCCGTGAGCCCTCTGGTTTTTAGTGTGAAGCCGTGTCCTGGACCACAGCATAGGAAATAAGAGCCTACACAGAGATAAGAACCATTCGAGGCAGAGAGAGCTAGAATGTGCACGGCTGAGAATCAGAGAGAAAGGAGAAATGGAAAGAATGCTCCAGAAGTCTCCTTGAATTTAGGATGGGACTCCATGAGACTGGAGAAAAATCAATGTTGTGAAAAGAACAGGATCTCAGGAACTACAAGGAGAGCAACTCCTGGGGGCAGCACGGCCCAAGGAGAGTTTGAATTTGGTCTGGTCCGAGTGGAAAGACCTCTTTAAACATCTACAACATTCAGAAAAGTCAAGTGGGGAAAAACTAGTCTCTCAAAGCTTGACCTAACAGAGCTTAATGACAAGACTCCAGAGAATCAAGCTAATCATTAAGTAATTTGGCTATTGCTCATATAAGAATTTAATGCTTTAGGTTAAAGGAAGATAGGGAAATTGAGAAAAATCAACATTATAACATTCACACTATTCAGAATCCAACCAAGATGTATTCAACATGAAAAAGCAGATTCTGGTTGCCCTGTTGGGTCTAACAAATGTGTAAGTTGAGGTCTTGGGGAAAAAAGGAGGGGAGACTAGAAAATATTTGAAGAAATAATGCTCACAAAATTTTCCAACCTGATAAAAATGATAAGCACACAGGTCCTGAAAGTCAAATTAACTGCAAATAGGACAAACACAAAAAGACCTCAAGGAGGCATCCTATGTAATAAAAGGCTAATATGCAAATTGTCCCCTCGACTGGGGGTTTGACCAAGAGTTCGACCAGGGGGCAGGGCCAGCCAGCCAACCTCCTACATCCCCTCCCCCCAGCCTGCCAGCCCGATCAGCATCTATTGGCACCAATAGGGGTGGGCCTGCCAGACCCCACCTGTGCACGAATTCATGCACCAGGCCTCTGGTGTTACAATAACATTCCTGGAAAATGAGAGAAAGGTGAAACTTTTAAAAGCAGAAGTCAGTCAGAAAAAAAACAAACACACACATTATGGATCAGGAAATAGGGTTAACAATTGGCTCCATCAGAAACAATGCAAACCAGAAGGCAAGGAATGACATTTTCAAAATACTGAAAGGGAAAAAAAGAAAGCAGCTCATTATGTCAATCAATAATTCTAAATCAGCAGAACATCCTTCAAAAATGAAAATGAAACAAGGATATTTCCAACCAAACAAAAACTGAATTTATTCACCAGATCTTAGAAGAAATGTCAAAACACGTTCTAGAGGAGAAAGATACCACCTAGAAGCTCAGATCTGCGTGGTGGAAGTAAGAGCACCGGAAATAGGAAGTTTAAGCAAAATTAAAGACTTTTTCTCACTTTCTAATTTCTCCAACATATAGGCAAAATGAGTAACAATCTAGTATGGAGTTTATCATATATGTAGACGCAAAAAAATAAGTGACAATATTACAAAGTACTGGAGGAGAAATTTTGAAAAATACTTGTAAAGTGGGTATAACATAATTGGAAGGTAGATGGTGATAGGAGTTTAAGGTGCACATTTTATATGCAATGTAAACTACCTAAGATCTAAGAACACAATGGGCTCAATAAAAGACTGCAATTGTCAGGAAAAAAAAGAAAGGCAGCCCAAACAAAATTAATATGCATCATAAAAGCAAATTGTATACAAAATGTTCAAGCAGGATCCTCCCACGTTGAATTAAAGGTAAAAAATGGCAAAGAAGCAAGTGAAAACCAAAGAGAGACTCTTGAAATGAAAATCATGACTTGCCCAACATGGCTTCCTTAAATCAACACTATCCTAATTGTGGATAAATGTGTATCATGGCTCTGCCTGACCATTTCAGAGGCAGGGGAGTCAGAGGGTGAAGGAAATTGCACTTGACCATCTTTGCCATGGACCCAGAACTTCAACCTTGAAGTGAAAACTCAACACATCATTTATTAATTGTGAATGTGCCGAGATATTATATGAATACATTCTATTTAGTAATCATTCTCTACCAAGGGTGTGTTTTATTCCCCCCTATAATATTTATGCTGATTGCACCCCTCATGGAATCCTAATTTGCAGCCAGCCTAGGAACCTCTGAGCTAGAGTGATGGGATGGAACCTCTAATCTGGGATCAAGGGTGGGGTGTGTCTGATGTCTCCTTGTCCATGATGGCTGCCGAAAACTGGAAAGGGTATGGGGTCTATCTCCGGACAAGAGAGGCATCACAGGTCAAGGACACTTGACTGAAAATATCTAGGTGATAAAATGTATTTTTAGAGATTGTTTTCTGAGTAGGTCTTGCCACTGAAAATAGGAGTAGCAAGCCACAAGAAGAGTTTTGGTTGGCTCAGGTCCCCACCCAAGCCTAGCTCTGACACTGCAGACATTCTTGGTAACTTGGCAACAAAATATCTGGTGTTATGGAAATACCAAGCACATGTTAATTCCTCTCCCTGGTGTCAGGGGCCATCAACATGCAAAGCTCTGGGAGTCTATACCAGGTTCCCCTTCCCACCAGGCTTAGCTCTTCTGTCCAATCGCGCGCTCCCATCCTGGCCCCATTTCCATCTGTGGGTCCTCTTTCTCTTAAGGACTTGCTTGCTCACTGCCTCTACCCCAGGCCTCTGATCACCCCATTTCTCATCCGGAAAATGCACTAGTGGGGGAAATGGATTATTGTTGGAAGTTGCCTTTAGGGAGGGTGAGGAGGTAGTCTGTCTTCAGTGGTTTCCTTGCCTTTGGAATCAGGGAGTCAGAACGTCTGGGGCTGTTATTTGTTTCTCATGAGGGAGAAGCATCATGAAAAACTTAAAGAGTGTGGAGGTTTTAGCTCAGGGATGGGGAATGTCTGGCCCACAGGCCGTGTAAGGCCTGAGAAATCATTGGTCTGGCCCTGCCAAGGCATTAGGAGTGACTTAATTAAGTGTTTGACCAAACCCAGCAGGTTAATTTTTAGGCTGATAATTTTGTGTAGCCCACAAATGATCTTATAAATATCCAAATGACCCTTGGCCGGAAAAAAAGGTTTCCCACTCCTGTTCTAGACTCTGACAAACTTGAATTTGAATCTTAGCTCCACTACTACCTGTGTGAACCAACCTCTCCACCTTCTCTAGCACCTAACGCCAACACCTTAGACAAGTTGGAACCACACGGAACTGTAGGCTACCGATTGCGCAAACAGAACGAATGAAAAACATCACAGGGTGAATAAAAACATTGCAGAAGAACGGTCCCGTGACTTCATGGAATTATCAGAAACTCAGTTAATGGCTCTAAGTCAGGCTATTCTTATTTTTGGAAACTAGAGAACAGGGCGGGAAAGGCGGTAACAACAGCTATAGACCAGAGCTCTTAAAGTAGCATGAACATATTTTGGGTTGTGGTTCTTTAGTGGACTTAAATTTAATAATGCTTTTTTGGGGGGGGGGGGCGGGGGGCTGGTCATGGTGTGGAAGGTAATATTTTCCATCAGTGTCTCAATGTATTTGTCTGAGGTGTTCACACAGCTAGAAAGGCCTGATCCACGCATTGCATTCATTTAAAAAAATTGTTTTTTATTGATTTCAGAGAGGAAGGGAGAAGGAGAGCGAGATAGAAACATCCATGATGAGAAAGAATCATGGATCGGCCGCCTCCTGCACGCCCCCTACTGGGGATGGAGACCACAACCCTGGCCTGTGCCCTGACCCAAATCAAACTGTAACCTCCTGATTCATAGGTCAATGCTCAGCCACTGAGCCAGGCCAGTGGACCTGCATGCGTTTCTTTTAGGACAGTAAATGCATTGCAAGGAATCTCCTTATTAGAATAAGTCCTATTATTGTGCAGATTGTCTGGCAATGAGCATCACCCGATGCTCGTCCTTTCTGGGGGACACCTGGCAGGTCCCCACTGTGTACCAGCGAGTTTGAATGGAGAGTTGGACCTGGGTTCTCACCTCCCCACCGCCTCCCCCACTTCTGTGTGCTTTTATGAGACAGAGACTTTCTTTCAGGAAAACACGGTGAACTGAAACGTCCTTTGTATCTCCCACAACCTGGGGAGAGGGGTTTCAAATCCCCTCTGTCTGGAAGGCAAGGTGGCTGAGAGCTAACAAAGGAGGCCGTTTTCAGGTTGATGAGCTGAGAGAGGGGGACTATTTGAAGCTCTGGAAAAAACCCCAGGGTGGCTTTCCTCCCTTTCCGTATCCCTGTGTGACTGGACTGCAAGGGCGGGGCCTTGAAGGCTGCTACTGTTAGCAGCGAAGTGCCAGCCAGCGCTGTGGCCCCTGTGTGGGGTGGGTTTGTGCACGGGGCTAGCAAACCCTTTCGAATCACCTAATTAAATGTATCATAATGTCAGCTTGTGGCACCAACACTTTCTCTTAGAAAAAATATAATACCTAGTCTGGGATGGGACAAGACATTTTTTTGGGTTTTGTTTTGTTTTTGCATTGAATATCAACATGTTACAAAGCTTTAACATTTTCATCAAAAATCCTACTTGGGGATTTCCTCCCCCCAAGGTTCTAGATTTGTTTCCCAAAGTGCAAAGAAATGTGGGCCTTTCACCTCCTGCTGTGGGCTCCCTGCTGCTTTCTTGGGGCCTGGAGGGATCTTGGGAGGGAACTGGCTTTGAACCCCTATTGGGGCCCTGGGGACATAGTTGATCATTTTTGCGTGGGGGCATTAAAGTGCCAGACACCAAGTTTCATCTCCCTGCAAAGCTATCTCTGCACTGAAGAGGCAGATTCGAGCCCGTTCAAAGAACTCTTGCAAGTACAAATTAAGGGGACCCCAGAGAATTTGCTCTATTTCTTTAAATAATCTCCCCCTTCTGGTCCTTCTGAAGATGCTTGTGGTTCTCTAAGAAGCAGTAAATTCTGCCTGGGGGTTGGGAAAAGGGGGGGGATATTGCACCAACAGCCTCCCAATCCGAATTCTCTGGCCAGTGCCTGGCGGTGGGCGAGGCCACCATAGCAAGGGCACCGATTAGGTAATTACCCCCCTTCCCCCCCAGACTGCAGATGTGTGAACTAGTTTAAAACTTTTATTGGGGCTTTTATTAGACTCCGATGCAGTCCCAGCCTCTTTACAGTTGCCAGCTTAGCCGGTTGCTCACAAGTTACAACAAATTGGGAATAACCTAATGCTGAAGCTATTCTTACACTTCGGAGGCAAGATCCCAAGCAAAGCCTCTTCCTTGAGAGTCCAGCCTGTCCCTCAGGAAAGGCGCTCGCGAGCAGAATGGCCCTCGAGCCAGGGTTGCATGATGGCTTTGTAATAACCATGCGGTCCAGTTCCCCCAAGCACATAAAACCCTGCGTCCTTCATCATTCTCCTTCTGGCCACAGGATGCCCACTCTGGCGTCTTTGATGGCTTTTCCAAAGTCATTTAGTCGCTTCTTTGTGTTGCTATTCCTCCAGTGGCCTTCCGGCGCCTGTGAGAGCCAGATGGACATCTCCAAAGGCTGCCTGTGGCTTTTGATCCCTCAGACTAGGTACCACGCCCAGAAGATGTGCAGGAGAAGAGCTGAGAAAGAACGGGGACCTTACCTAGGGAGGTGCAGCAGCCTGGACTTGGCTGCAAACTTTTTATTACGTGCCAGCTTCCCAGGCTGTCTGCTCCTTCACCTGAGAAAGGCATCAATCGCCCCCTATTGAGGCTGATTATAGAGGAGCGGAGTGGCACAAAGCAAGAAGGCTCCCTTTTTCGGTGGTGATGGTGTATGTTGAAATATGTCCATTCAACCGTCCTCAAACTTTTGCCTTGAGGTTTCAATCCAGGCACCAAAACGACATTGTTGTGCCCTAGTAGCTGCACCAAAGCCTAGGTTTTTTGAATCAATGACATGATAAGGACAGTATAAGGTTTTGGCTTATTTTTATTTGCTTATTTATTTATTGTTATATTTTTATTGACTTCAGAGAGGAAGAGAGAGAGAGAGAGAGAGAGAGAGAAACATCAATGATGAGAATCATTGATTGGCTGTCTCCTGCACGCCCCCTACTGAGGATTAAGCCCACAATCCGGGCATGCGCCCTTGACCTGAATTGAACCTGGGACCCTTCAGTGTGCAGGCCGATGCTCTACCACTGAGCCAAACCAGCTAGGACTAAACTTATCTATATATATAAAAGCCTAAGCAACCAGCCAACTGGTTGATTGGTTGGTTGCTATGACACACAATGACCACCAAGGGGCAGACACTCAATGCAGGAGCTGCCAAGCAACAGCAACTTTGCAGAGTGCCCTTTTTCACTCCAGGACCCCTCAGGGGATGTTGGACTGCTGATTTTGACCAGATCCCTACAGGCCAGGCTGAGGGACCCCCACCTGCTCGAGGGACCCCGGTCACTCCACAGATGCCCTTCACATCGCCCCAAATGTGGCCAGCTGGGGAGGGACCAAGGGAGATTGGCTCCAAGTCGGATCTGGTCCCTCTCGCCCAGTCCCGCCTGCCAGTCACCTTCTAATTAATTTCCTATCAGTGTGCACGAATCCGTGCATGTACTGGGCCTCTAGTTTACTTTATAACTGGAAGTTTGTATCTTCCTCTCTCTGAAATCGATAAAATAAAAATTACATAAAAGATTAAAAATTTTTTTTAAATATATAAGTGAATAGCCATGGAAAGTAAAGTTCTTATGCCTGCTGTGTTGGCAAGGCAGTGATCATGGCTTTCCTGCCTCCAATGAACCTCTCTGAAGTCAGCACTCACCAAAGGCTACTTCACGGAGTGATTTCGGGAAGAAAACAGCAAACTACTTCCATTTTGGATGCAAAGGACAAGAGCATCTTGACTTGTTTAGCTCTGGTTTTCATGTTCTCAGATTGTGGACTCATAGAATTTCTGGTTTGAATGTGGATTTTTAAAAATCACTTATTCTCCACTCTTGTGATTCTTTGGTTTTGTTGAACTTTAGGAAGTTTGTGCAAATAACCACTTATTTCTCCACAGAGAAAACGGACCTTGGCTGATGTTGTACACCTCTGTGCAGATTGAAGTCGGGCGTGATGCTGACTGTGAGTGACTCCATGGCAACCAATGGGAGAAGCCAAGAGATTACTACACGGGGTATGTCATCCAAACTCAGCCTCTGCCACAGTGCGTCTTACTCAATATGATGATTTTCTGGCCTGGTACAACCACTGACTGTTTGCTTTCATTGTCCAGAGAGTGACCCCAACACACACACACACACATACACACATTCACATGCATACACACACATACACAGATGCACATATACACACACACAATGCACAAACATACACAAACACATACATTATATATTCACACCACACATGCATACATGCACACACATATACACACATGCACATATACACACATATACACAATGTACAAACACATCTAACACATACATGCATGCACATACATTCATATATAATATTTATATGTGTATATCTGTATGTATATGTTATATATAAAATTCTGTGTTTTGTATGTAACCTATATCACTGAACATATTAAATAATACATACATTACTTATATAAAATGTAATATAAATTCTGTATATTGTGTATAATTTATACACACAAAAGCACACATAACCTTTTTGTCTAGGCATTAAATACCTACACATACCTACTAAACAATACTTTTTTCTGTCTGTGGAACCTGGCGATTGAGGTACGGGAAGGCCAACATTTTTGGGTGTAATGTTTTTATAAGCTTTGTGTTTTTTTGTTGTTTTTTTTTGGTACTAACTAATTAACTAAAATAAGGGCTGGCCAGCCCTGTCTCTCCAGTGCCCTCAGACTGAAGCATCTGGTATATTGGGTCTAAGCCAATGAGAATGTTTGCTGTTGATGTTTACTTGTCTTTTTGGTCCTCTTTCTCTAGCAAGATTTTTCTGGCTCTGTCTACACACTCTCCCATCAGCTGTCAACATCTTCCTGCTTCATGTTATTCTCTTAAATCCTGGTGGTAAATGCCCAGGAAAGCCCGAGAGATGATTATCATGGTAGAAGTAACATGTCAATGTCGTGTTTGCATGGGTTACCATCAGCCAATAAGCCAGCTACCTCGTGGAGCTCCAAGATCATGGCACTCAGAGCGACAAGGGTGACAGAGAGGAACACGAGAGGATCCTATAGGTCCTTGGGGAGGCCCCTGAGTGTGATGTGACATTGATGTAAGAGAAGAGGGTCTGTGAGTTGACTCCAAGCTAATGAGGTTGCTTAAGTTAGACTTGATCTACTCTTGGATTAGGTGTGTGTGGGTAGGCGTATATAAACTTTAAAAACATAAGACTTAGAGTTTTGTTTAAACATAGAAAAAAAGGGTACAGAACATTAGCTCATTTGCAGTGGGAAAAAACACACCATAAGTTGTCACTGGCTATCCCATCTAGATTTTCCTAGTTTCAAATATAATGAAAGGAAAACAGACAAACTAATTCCATGTTTATTTGAATAGGTGAACCCAGGGGTCTTATGTCAGCTCTCAAGTTATCATTCAGCCTAGAAACCCAGCTTAATTTTTTTGCAATAAATTCTCCTGCTTTGTTGTGGGGAAATGACGACTATCCAGTTCATTTATGCTGGTCATGCTGATTTTCCTTCTGCTGGTGATTCAAGAATCACTTTCTATCTACCATTGCTTTTGTCTTTTTATTTTTGTTGAGGTCTTTCAGGAAGATAAGCAAAATGTTAAAGACATGATTTAAAAACAATTAGCAATTATAAGAGTTTAAAGCATACTTTTCCCATCTTATTTATACTCTACTTTGAACACTAACTTGATATTTTGGAAAAATCGAAATAAACTAATACAGTAGTCTAATGTGCATCGCATAAAGTAAGAAAGAAAAAAATCATTGAGTCTCTAAAATAATATTAGTTTTTTATATCAATTTTTCTTTTAACGTCGCCCTCTTTTTTGACTGTTTTATTGAAAATTCTACAGACAGTAGCTTATTTTTCCAACAACCTAAGCACCTGAGACTTTTGGCTGATGGATAGAAGACTAATAAAATTGCCTATAAAATGTAACTTTATATCATAACTTACACAATGTTTGTAGAATATAGTCCAACATTTACTTTTTTCCCCCCAAAAGCAAACATCTCAGTGTTTGTATGTGTGGACTCATTGTATTCCACTGGAAAACAAAAATTTATAACCTGATTTCAAATGATGAAAATGAACAAGTGCTTTTACGTTATGTTTTGTATGTCCCAATCAATAAATCTAAAGAGAGGGAAGACCGATTTCACTTAGCATGATTTTTTCTTCTGAGCCTAAAATGAAGGAAAGAGAGTAATATTTTATTGGAGCATATTTTATTAGCTTCATTTTCAAATGCTATGGCAAAACTGCATCTCTGACTCTCTTTACTACCTGAAATAATATGGAATAATAATAATCTCTCTTCTCAGTTATTATAGAGGAATTGGCTCACATGGCTATGAAGGCTGGGTAGTCCCATGGTGGTTGGCTACATGCAAGTTGGAGACCCAGGAAAGTGTCATTGAGTCTCCCAGGCAGCCTGAGAACCAGAGGAGTTGATAATGTAAGTCCTGGTCCAAGTTCAGAGGCTTAAAAGACCAGGAGTGTCTGGGTCTGAGGGCCAGAGGAGACGGACAATGCCACTGAAGCAGAGACATCAACATTGCCCTCCCACCCACCCCTTTTAAATATACTTTTATTGATTTCAGAGAGGAAGGGAGAGAGAGAGAGAGATAGAAGCATCAATGATGAGATTAATAGCATTGATTGGCTGCCTCCTGCAACGCCTCCTACTAGGGATTGAGCCTGCAATGCAGGCATGTGCCCTGACAGGGAATCAAGCTGTGAACTCCTGCTTCATGGGTTGACTTGGATGGTTATCAAATGAACACTGTGATAATTTAGAGAAAAATTTCAAAGAGAGGGAGCCAGTAATAAAACGAGGCAAATTTGCTGAAGATCATAGAATTCTTCTCAGCCATTAAAAAAAAAAAAAAATCAATAAATGTAGCCTTAGCCTGCTAAGTATGACAGAGCCACAGTTGTAAGTTCGACTCCTTCAGCACAGGGAAATTAACATTGATGCTTACACAGAAAGACTTGGTAGAAATGTGATTTGTCACTTACCTAGCAATATCACCCAGTGGGGTATCTCAACGCCTCCGCATTTCTGAGTCACACACTGACAGCTGTTGTGGGCACTGGCCTCCTTCCATTGCTATGGAAACCAGGTAGAAGTCATGGCTGCTTTTTGCAATGGATTTCTAATTGATCAGAGACCTGAAGAAAATGAAAAGTGAGCCAAAAAGGAAGGAGGGGCATGGAGATGATGCTTCCCTTTCTCCTTCACTTCTGCACCTCTTTCCACCTTTCTACCTCTACCCAGTTCCACGTATTCTATGGCTCCCCCTCCATGGTTGGGCCTAAAAGAGTTAATATTATCTCTGCAGGTTTATTAAAAATGTAGTTTTTTGTTTGTTTGTTTGTTTGTTTGGTCCTTGCTGAAACTGGATATTTACTGAGCAAGAAAAAGCTGAAATAGGTATTCAGAAGAAAAAGTATTACTAATGGTAAGTGAAATCAGCCAATCAAAGCAATGGCCAAAGGAGAGGGAGCAGAGAGTCGACTTTTACAGACGTCACATTCCACCTGGTTGCCTCGAACCATTGTTTAGTTCTTCCCATATTAGTTTTCAAAGAAGTGTCTGGAATATGTTCAGAAGGGGAAAAGTTACTGCAATCCCATCGCTATCGTGTGCCAAAAATGTTGCACGTGTGGCAATCCCCCTAGTGCAGTGCCCTCCCAACATGTTCTCCACGAGAATCAAGTTGTGTCCCATTAAGTGGTATTCAGGATGCCCAGCAAACAGTATTTACATTCGGCCAAATATCCGTACCCAAAGGTATTATAAAAAACACATAAAAAAGGAATTCCCAGAGTGTTGGGCATGAAAAATGCCATCTGATCTGTTTAATTCTGAGGACAGTCCTCTAGACTGAGATTCCAACTCTGTCTTTTTAGATTTCTTTTTAAATATCATCTCCCCTCCTTTTTTTTTCCCAGCATCTGTCTGCCCATCGTTAACTCTGCATCTCCAGTGTGAGAAGGTACTCATGCTAACACAATGGATCAAATGAGACCAGCTCTAAGTTTTAAATGCAAGAGAAACAGGAGCTTTTACACACCACGCTAGAACTCAGCACAAGTCATCCCACTACAATTACTTTTTAAAAAAAATTCTCACCAGAAGATATACCCATTAATTTTAGAGAGAGAAAGGAAGTAGGAGAGAGAGAATAAGAGAGAGAGAGAGAGAGAGAGAGAGAGAGAGAGAGAGAGAGAGAGAGAGAGAGAGAAAGGGTGGTAAAAAAACACTGATTGGCTGCCTCCTGCACATTCCCTACAGAGATGGAGCCTGCAATTCTGGAATGTGCCCTAATGGGGAATCGAACTGACAACCCTTTGGTGCATAGGACCACGCTCAATCAACTGAGCCACCCAGCCAGGACCCACTACAATTACTTTTAAGTTTAGAGTATACATAGTGAGATTCATAAGAAACCAAAAAGAGATTGGAAAGTAACCCTGAAAATGCAATGTGTGTGTGTATTTGACCTCCATAAGGCAATTTATATACATTATCTCACTTTACCTTTTATACATTGATAAACTGTTTTGCTATTAATGCCCTTCTATAGTGTAGGAGTGCATTGAGAGAAACCAGATAATTAACCCAGAGTCACATAGCCAGTGCATGGCAGTGATGGAATTCTAACTCAAGTGCATCTGACTTCAAGGTCAATGTCCATTCAGAAGAGGGCACTCCCATCCAGTGTGGCTGTCAGGGAAGCAAGGGCATGCTTGTCTTCCTGGCTCTTGGGAGACAAAAGACTTCCTGTGGTTTGCTTTTAGAACTCCGAAGTTCACCCCTTTTGCGGACATGGTGACCCCCACCCTGCCAGATGCTACCAGCTCAAATGCCCCTTCTTCCGTTCTTCCTGTCTTTGCATTTTGGTCTTATTGATTTTTATTCTGCTTTGTGTGAAAGGGACTTGCTTAGGTGTCTTTTCTTCAAGACATCGTATGTGCATCAAGAATAGGTGCGCATACTAGGTCTGTGCGCATGATAGGTGCTCAGTAAACATTAGAAGTGAAATGGTGGCTGAGCATGAGCACGGAGAGCCAGGGTCGTGGAATCTCTTAAGTCCTGTGAGATCAGTGTTCACATGAAAAGATAGAAGAAACCATTTTCTCGACGTTGTGGCTTAGTCTCCTCCGGCCAAACATAGAAAGCTGTCATGTGAATATTTTTGAACCTCAAAAACAATTTTGGTTGTAGCCTGGGTGGGGGGAGGAGGGGACGGTGGCTCTTATTTCTCCCACACCAGTCCACCCATCTGATATTAGAACATGTAATCCCAGCAGTGCTGACTGTCTGCAATTCTGTGAACAGCATGTCCTCTGGGCACTGTTTGCTACCCGGATTGTCTCTGTAAGAAGCTTACTTGCAGCTTATAATTAAATTAAAGGATCAGCCGCTGCTGACAAAAAAAATACAGCCTCGATGCCATGTTTACGAGTTTCTCAGGCAACAGGTAGTCATGTCAGAACTAACTATTGTTGTGAGTCTGTTTCCAATGAAGGACTTTGCACAGATCATTGGCTTAGCACGAGTCATCCAGTCATGCCCCCCGATGTCAGCCCACTGCTTCCTCTGGGACGTGGCAAAAACAACTCTACCAGGAAAAACATTTCCTGTGAAAAGTCATCGGCTTCGGCTCAAGAAACCATAGAGCGGACTCTGTGACCAACTCATGGGGCTTATAATGGGCTGGGAAGACCACAACAAACACTGGAGCCCATGAAAGTGGAGACTATCTCCTCTTCTTGGTTTCACTGATGCAATATATCTATTTTTAATGTTTTTTTAAAATTGGTATCAGAGAGAGAAGGGAGAAGGAGAGAGAGATAGAAACATTAACGATGAGAGAGAATCATCGATTGGCTGCCTCCTGCATGCCCCCTACTAAAGATCAGGCCTGCAACCTGGGCATGTGGCCTGATTGGGAATCAAACTGTGCTCTCCTGGTTCATGGTTGACCCTAAACCACTGGGCCACACCGGCTGGGCTCGATGAAATGTTTTAATACACTGTAGGTAGAGAACCAGCTGTCCTGGCTTGCTTAGGACTGTCCTAGGTCTAGCACCAATCCATTGGTGTTACGGACAAAGCCTAACTTAGATCATTTCTATTAAATCCAGGTTTGCATCAAGTGGAGGCAGCGCTCTGTTCAATGTGCCTCTGGCCATCCATCTTCCAGGTGACGTCAATCACCGCCTGGGACAGCTGATGAGCTGTGTCGTGACGGGTAAGTCACAGAACTCGGAAACCCACACCAACGGTGCTGTGACCTATTCATTTGCTTCAAAGGCACATAACCAGCGAGGTGAGGAAAAAAAGAGACATTTCTCTGGGTGCTATCCATAGCAATCACTGCATTGCTTCGCTTAATGTGTGTATTCCGTAAACCTACACCATTTAAGTCTAATCACCTCTAAGTTCCAGTTGCCTATCTGATGCTCCAGTGCCACACTTGAATTTGTATGTACACAAACTCATAATTTCAAAAATCGAGGTGCGGGAAGTGTCAAGACAGCCAACTAAGAATGAAGTCCTTAAGAACCCAAGTTTGCAAGGCAACAGGCCTTTACACCTTCCCTTAGTTATTCTGTAAAGATTAGTTCAACTTCAAAATGGAGAAAGGATTCCGAGAGAGGCAATATGTACCTTAAAGTCTCTGGCCTTGAGGGTGCAAGTGTCTCAAACCTTTGGTTCCTTTGCTGTTTCTCGCAGTTGGTGAGTGGAGAAGGGATGGAGTGGATGCATAAAGCTGGGCCCTTACGGATCAGAGATTTACATTGTGCCAAGCTCGGATCCTGCTCAACTTCTGGCCCTTCGATTGCTTAATACATTAGTGGACTCTTTCCAGTTCCCAGTGGTTGGAGCTCCACATCACACAGTCCCTGTCCCATCTGGTGCTAATTGGCACCCTTGTTGGTAGTTTCCAAAAGCAGAAGAGGGTAAATAAAAAGGGCCATCTCTCTATCCTTAGAAGCTTAGTACAGGCAGTCCTCAATTTAAATGGAGCTGTGTACTGAAATATTGTATGTAAACCCGTTGTTAAGGACCCAGAACAACTTAAAAATGTTTTTCAATTACAGTTTACATTCAGCGTTATTCTGTATTGGTTTTAGATGTGGTTAGACAATTGTGTACATTACTGAGTGGTCCCCTAGATATTTCTACTACCCATGTGGCCCCGTACAAAGTTGTTCTGAATTATTGACTATATTCTTATGTTATATTTCCATCTCTGTGACTATCCTGTAGCTACTAATTTGTAATTCTTAATCCCTTCACCTTTTTCACTCATTCCCCTACACCCCCTCCCATCTGTCATTCTGTTCTCTGTATCTATGAGTCTGTTTCTACTTTGTTCTTTAGATCCCACGTATACGTGAGATTATATAGTATTTGTCTTTCTCTGTCTGACTTATTTCACTGAGCACAATACCCTCTAGTCCACCCATGCTGTTGCAAAAGGTAAGATTTCTTTTTTGAAATGCCTGAGTAGTATCCCATTGTGCAGAACAATTTTTTTTCCAGTGAAATAGAGTCATCCCCTGTCTACTTCCTCAGAATAGCCCAATTCATAAAAGTCTGTTTGAACCATAATGTACCCAAGAAACAGTTCCCATCTTAACAGCATAGCATCATCGTGGGCAAACCCCTACTAGGGATCAAACCCGTAACCCAGCCCTGACCCGGAATCCAACCAGCGACCTCTTGGTTAATGGGTTGATGCTCAACCACTGAGCCACACCAGCCTGGTTTTCTTTGTTTCTTTGATATATTACACACAAGCCCCTAGAAAGTACTCATTAAACTGGAACTCATGAGGAAAAACAGCAAATCGAGAATGTATCTCAGCTACTCATGGCTAACTACCGTAGCAGCCCTGCAGTCATGGATACTGCCTCATGCTAATAAAGTCTCTGCTAAAACCACCCCCGGTGGGAAGCTTGCAATCATGTGGTTCTGTTTAATGGAAGTATAAACAGAGGCCATCCCATGCTAATTTAGACGAGGAGGATCAGGGGTTCTCGGGGCAGTGACTCAGACCCTGAGCCATTAACTCAAGAAAGAGCCTGTGTTGACACGTACAAATTGGGTGTCTGTTTTGACTTGACTGGTCAAGGAAACATGCAGGCTAGGTTTTTAAAAAAGAAAAAGAAAACAATAGGCAGGACAGTCAGGAAACAAAGCAATTGTTTGACAGGTGATCTCATTTCCGTTTCTATCTGTCACTTGTGTCAAGTAGATCACACCAGTTGAAGCCATGAACTTCCTGTTTAATATATTCTTGGTGGAGTTCTACTGTTCATCTCATTCGTACGGAGACTCCAAACTTCTCATCTGGCTCTTTCTCCTCTCCTTTCTTACTGTGTATTTTTAGTCCTCGGTTTTGCTTGCATTCCTTCTTTCTTCAGGTCGCACCATGTTTTCTCCATCCATTCCTAGGGGTAAACAACAAGGACAAAAACCGTGCAGATTTTTTTTTTTCCTCTTCCGAAGGTAGTTTCTGATGCTGCTTCTAGTTCTTAAGGAGTTATGTCAGAAGTCAACTCTGGAATTTAGATTTCCAAACTTAAAGAAATTACATGTATATCATCACGTGCACGTGCAAGGAGAGAACATTTTGTCAGTTTTTAAACCAATCCCCAACTTGATTTTTTATTTGTGACAGAACGGCTATCGGTCATTGGCTGATACTTTCTAGGAATCAAGAGGTCAGGCTTGTTAGTTCTCATTTGGTTGCACTGAGACCTTATGGTGTTATTATAAGCACCCTGGGCTGGAAATCAGACGATTTCTGTTCCCCTGTCTACTCCATATCTAGCCAATGGTTGACTTTCTTTGTCCTGGGCCGCAGTCTCATCTTTGAACATTAAGAGTGAGTCTCCTTGATTTCCACCATTGTAACATTTTTGAGTTGTTGTTCTCTAAGGCTTCTATATAATTGCTAATCAATTTGGGCATTTAGGCAATATTTCTTTATACAGCCTTGATATTAATTTTGGTTTTGCCATAAATCTGACCTTGAACATCACATCTAAAGGCAGTCTCCTATACTTTGAGAAATAAGTAATTGTACAGACTACACTTCTCAGGACATCCTCCTTCTTGTAGATAGCCATGAGGTATGCTATGATTAAAGACTTAAGTGCCACTCTGTCATGCCTTCTTATGCTGACATAGGTCCCCTAGATCCCTGGAAATTCTACACCTACAGGAAGTCTTGCCCAGCAGACTCACATGGCTACAAATCGGCCAAATCTCATGGTAGTGGGCACAGCAGTTCTTAAGTTGAGCTCAGTGATGCTCTTGTGGGCATGACAGGTACATTTTTGCCCTGCCAGGCTTGGCATTTTCCCTTGTGCTTCTACTTGTTCAGCTATTTCCTACTGGAGGATGCGAATGCTGAGCTGGGTATAGAAGCCTGTGTCAGATCTGCTGGGTGCCTTGAGTGACTACCCTCAGACTACTGACAAGGCATGGTCGTAGAAATAGCACCTGCTCTGCTGGTGTCCTAGGGGTGCCAACCCTGTGACAACATTTGGAAAGAATGGTGGGGAGAGACTATCCCTTTTAGTGAAGTTCTATAGAATCACTCAGGTCAAAAAGCAAAGCATCTTGCCCAGCTGGCTTGACTCAATGGTTAATCATTGACCTATGAATCAGGAGGTCACGGCTCAATTCCTGGCTAGGGCATATGTCCAGGTCCCTAGTGTGGGGCGTGAAGGAGGCAGCCAATCAATGATTCTCTTTCATTATGGATGGTTCTATCTCTCTCCCCCTCTCCCTTTCTCTCTGAAATCAATTTAAAAAAAAAGAAAAAGGAAAACCACTATTTCAGCATTTACATAAAATGGCTTGTTCTCCATGATCCTCAGATGAAGCCCACTTGGGGTTAAGTGGGGATGCATCGCAGACTTGCTGGCCTCAGAATCTTCTTCCTCATCCAGGGAGTCATGTCATCGTGCCTGGGTCCTTCCTCCCTGCAGACCAGTTCTCTCCAGGCTTTCTCAGTCCTCATGTGAATAGATTGACAGGGGCTGATGCTGCCTTTTTGCCTGTTGTCCTCTGACACCTCTGAATCTCCTTCAGTCCCACACTGAGGCCTTCGTTAGAGTTACGCAAAAAGCCAGACAGAGTTCAAATTCTTGACAATATTTTCTGACTCCCTCGAACATTTAAACTCTACCTTCCCACCCAGTCCATCCTGTGGGAGGGTCCTAATGTGACTGGTTGGTAGGCTTTTTTTCATGGTTTGCTATGTTTCTATCTAGTGTCTCTACCATCGCCGAGGCAGATCTTGTTTTGTGCTGTGATGTCCTTTGTCATGTCTTGCAAAGTGCTGCTCAGATACTAGGCTTTGGATGGGAACAGAGATATTGGAGAAGGTCTCTGGTGCTCTTGGAATGGTACATTGATCTCACTTCCGACAGTAACTCAACGTGCTAAGAACGCTGGGACATGGCTCCCGCCGGATTCCCAAAGAGCCAGACCTCATGGTGTTACTGAAAGTGTAGAGAGCAATTGGGTTTTCTCCTCCAGCGTTGAATCACTGGGCTGTGTTTTGGTGGTTTAGTGTATAGACTCACATGCTGGCAAAGAATCCTAGGCAGGTGAGCACGAGGCCCTGGGAAGATTATAATTACCCCGAATTTTAAGGGACTGGAATAATTGGGGTAGCCTAATGTTATGGTTAATTGCAGGTTAGTCAGAAAAATCATTCTGATTTCAACACTTTTTAAATAATCCTTATAAAATGCCCTCAGCAAAGTCCCATGCAATGAGCACAGCTCGCTCGTCCTTTGATGTCTGAGACTTTTAGAGCCATTAGGTCAATATTAACAACATGGATTTTCATTTACGTGTTAGGAGGCAAGATGGTGCAGGTCACTGGCCTTTGCCTGAACTAACCACACTGTTGTGTTCCCTAGACATTGGTTTAGATAAACCTTTGATCTCAGATTGATATTTTTATGATTCTTCCTTCTTCACTCTCCCACTCTCAGAATTAAGTTTGTAATATTTTTAGGGTCACACGTGTATAGGAAAGTATTATGCAAGAATATTTCCTCTACTCAGCCCTTTTTAACGTATTTAGTTTCATGGTTTGTTTTGTTCCTATGATCCCAATTCTTTTTCTCCCCTATACATTATAATTTTAAAGTAATCTCAGTATCCACATGTAAAGTAAACATCAGCAAGTGACAAAAGCATTGAAGCTTCATGGAAGAGTAAAAACTACATACATAGTTTATAAAACGCCCCTGTCTGTATACAATATGTAATATTCCGATTATAGTGCATGGAGGATAAAGGAATGCTCATAAACTCTGTAAACAAGCCACATGTAAAGGAATAAGAATCAATTTGATATCCGATTTCTCACCAGTATTACAAGAATATGAAGGAAAGTTCTGAGCCAGGCTGTCGATGGGGTGTGAGAACAGAATAAAGATTCTTCTGACTCAGGGAAGGGTAATGTTTACCTCTTAACGATGACTTTTTAGGAACTTAGTAGTTGTGACTTTAGTCCAACACCTGAGGAAAGACACAAGAGATGGAAGATGTGGGATTCGGAGAATGGGAACCAACACAGGAGATGAGAAGAGGGAGTCCCCAGATGACCAGGGTAACACAAGCCTGAAGAGGACACATCCCAGTCTGGTGTAGAGGAGGACAAAGAAACCATGAAAGGATTTTGTGTGTATGGGGGAGAGAGAGGGGGGAAAAGGGGGAGAGAAAGGCATTCCATGCAATAGAAGCTATGAATTAAGGGATAAAAAAAAAACAGAAAACAAGGGTAATTAGAACCTCCAAGCAAATGAAATCTATACTAGAAAGTTATGATCTCAATAACTGGCAAATTATGGTAAAAGCACAACTAAAAAAATAAAACATATTCCACTTAGCCTAGGGCTCGTGGCTGATTTGCTCTCATTGGTGTAGGGTCTACTTGGATAGTAATGAACGACAGGAAAAGAAGTAGTAGTTTAGCACAGAACTGGGACTGATGACGAACCGTTTTTGCAAGTTCAACTTGTAACATGTCCAGAGCAGGAACGTCCTACTTCTTGTTGAAGGGCAGAACATGAGTGTCCACAACCTTGACAACACGAGTCAAAATAGATCTGACAGGAGGAGAAGGGGGAGGAGGAAGGGGCTGGAGGAGAGGGAAGTGGTGGCTAAGGTTCTTCAAAGAAGAAAGCTGAGATACTAATTAAAATGGGCAGGAAAAATGCAGGTGTATGACTCAAAATCAATAAGGTGCACAGTAAAATATTTAGCAACATTAATATCACCATCAAGCTTTGCAATGAGTGAACGATAAGGATGGAGAAGTATAAATGCAATGTATAAAGCTGATTTCATAAAGAAATAGAGGTCTCCCAGCCAGCGTGGCTCAGTGGTTGTGTGGACCTATGAACAGGAGGTCACGGTTGGATTCCCGATCAGGGCACATGCCCGGGTTGCAGGCTCCATCTCCAGTGTGGGGCACCTAGGAGGCAGCCAATCAATGGTTCTCTCTCATTATTGACATTTCTCTCTCTCTCTCCCTTTCCCTTCCTCTCTGAATTCAATAAAAATATATTTTAAAAGAAGAAGGTCTAAAATATAGTTTAGAGTCAGGATAGCAGTCACCAGAAGGATCTGATCGACTTAAAAGAACGTCTTTATAAGAGTGGAACTGGGCTCGGTGAGAAAGGCAGTTGCTTGTGTTATTTTAAGCTTTTCTTCGCCACTTTGATCTGTGACCATATACATGTGTTGTTGTTATTTTGTTTAAAAATTAAAAATGTAATGAGCATTGGCTAGGGGTGTTCCCCCGCCCCCACACCCGCACCCAAGTGTATTCTTGGCTTCCTTTCTGTAATAATAACCAGATTCTCAGCCTTCTACACACACTTCCTCTGCTTTAGAGAAGGGGACCCCAGCCCCACATCCCGTCTGGTGGCCCAGTGCCTGAATGAGGACTGAGCATATGCCCCTGATGAGGCCCATGGGACGTGAGACAGAGAACATGGCCTGGGCATCTGGGGAAGAAGGTTTTTCTCTCTTTTCTGGATGCCACCTGGAGGGACACTGTTTTAAGTTTGGATGTGAGCAAGGGTGAGGAAGCTACTCACAGCCATGTCACACCTGTGAGGCCTCGAGGTGTAGGTGACAGTGCGGGAGTCAGGGAGGAGAGAAGGAAAGTGTTTATTTGGAGTCTCTAAAAAAAAAAAATAAATAAATCACTGGTTAAAGAGGCACATCAGGCTGGCTCTACCACTGGAATCATTAAGTTACGCGGGCCATTAAATTTTTACATTTAAAGCCAGTGTAAGTCAGGTTTTCTATAACTAACAACCAAAAGATTTCTAACAGACCAGCAAATAAAAAAGAAAAGGAACACATTGAGAATGTTTCTAAGACAAATAACAATATGGACTATTTTATAGATATTTTATGGTTTTCAAAACACTTGCACTGACAGCTCTTTCATCTTTACATCCCCCTGAAGAGGAAGGAATTGTTCTTTGTGTGTTACAAAATGAGAAAACGGAGCAGAATAGCCAGGCGACCTGTTCAAACTCTGTTGGTTCTAAGTGACCACATCTCTTGAGTCTAAGTCCTGGGCTTTTGCCAAAATACCACACCGCAGGTGTAAACACGTGAACCCCAGAGAGCCCAGAAATAGACCCATGCATATGCGGACCGTTAATGAGGGGAGAGAGGCTTGGCATTTCAGTGGAGAAAAGAGGGATTATTCAATAAAAGGAGCTGGAAAAATTGGTTGTCCATTTGGAAAAAAAAATAAATTTGGATCCCGCTCTTACACCATACTCAGAAATCAACTCCAGATGGATGACAGACTTAAATGTCAAAAGCAAACTTTGAAACACTCAGTAGAAAAATATAGGTGGATATCTTTCCGACCTTGGGGTAGGGAAGGATTCCTTAAACAGGCATAAAAAGTACAAACCATACAAGGAAAGATTTATGATTTGGACTTTATAAAAGTTCAGAAAGTGTGTGCATCAGAAAAATTCTGGAGGCGAGAAAGCAAGCCACCAACTAGAAGGAAATCATTTGCAACACATACAAGTAGCAAAGAGGTACTTTCAAGAATATGTAAAGACTCCTATAAAAAAAGAAAGGCTGAACAGCTCAAGAGAAAAATAAGTAAATAAATAAATAAAGAGACCAAAATACAGGAACAGACATTTTCACAGGAAAAAAACATACAGCTAAAAACATAGGGAAGGGTGCCCAGCCTCTTCATAACATTACACACCAGCAAAGCAAGATGTAGAATATTGAATCAAGATTGTAATTGATATCATTTTATGCCCAATCTATTGGCCAGAGTTAAGAAGTGAAACTATGCCAAAAGTTGGCGAGTATATGGGTCAATCCGATTTCTTAGATATACTGGTATAAATTGCTTAACCACTTTGGAAAGCAACTTTGTAATTGAACATTCAGGTTCTGGTAGGATAGCTCTGTAGGTTAGATGTCATTCTGATACACCGAGGTTGCTGGGTGGACCCCTGTCAGGGCACAAACAAAATTTCAACTAATAAACCCATAAATATGTGGAACAGCAAATCGATGTTTCTCTCTCTCTATCTCTCCCTTCCTCTTTCTTTACACTCAACCAATCAATCAACATTGAAAAGAAATTGAACATTCACATATTCTCTGACCCAACAATTTTCTTGGTATATATCAAAGAAAAAAATCTTACACTGTGCACCATGGGAAAGAAACCAAAATATTTCTAATAACGCTGTTTGTAATAACAAGAGCAGATAACAAATAACAATCAACAGTGAAGCAAATAAATTGTGGTACATCGTGGAATAAATATATGCTAGTGAAAATGAATAGACTACAGCTAATGTGATAATATGATGCGAAGGGATAGCAAGTTCTCAGATGACCACACCAGGGTATTGTTCAAACATTCGAAGATTATTAAAACTAAAACGAAGAGATGAATTTTTTAATCAAATATATACATATGCTAAAATTATTTTTATAATCAAGCCAGAAACTAATGAAAGCAAAATTCAGCATGTCAGAGCAGTACAGGAGGGTAATGGGATAGAAGAAGGTCAAGGAGGTAGATGTATGTATTGTTCATGTTCTAATTGTTGGGTCGAGTGGTTGGTTTTTATTACTAACAACATAACAGGCAGATAAATAAAAATAAGCAAGTGGAAAAATAGAGTCGGACGTGGACCAGTAATAACGGCGCATCATAAATCAAGTCTTCTCATCCCTGAAATGGGGTAGATAATTGTTGCTACCCCATAGTGTTGTTATGAAGATTAAAATTCTTAGAAAAGTACCTGGCACATATGTTTGTTATTAGTGTTTGTCAAAGAAAGAAAGAAGGAAGAAAGAAGAAAGAAAGGAAAGAAGAAAGGGGTGAGGGAGGGAAGATGGGAGGAAGCGGAATAATGAAATTCTGTTTACTTGAAGTCCATTATTAAAACACTAGAGGCCCGATGCATGAAATTCCTGCAAAGGGCTCGGCCCTCACAGCCCCGACTTTGTCCGAAAGGTTGTCCAGCTGTTTGGTCTAATTAGTATAATATGATATTATACATTAGGCTCCTGTAAAGAGGTGCTAAAGGGTGCAAATGAAGGTGAGCTTTATCGGGGAAAATTCTCTCGAGGGGGTAAAATCTGAATAAAAAATTTTTTTAATGTTAAATTGTTGCTAAAATACAGATACACCAGTGGACTGGCCTCCCGGTGAATAGGTGAAGGTTCCAGCTTCTATTTTCAGAGTGGAACTTAGTGGACAGGATAATAGGAGGTGACATTTGTTTGATTTTCCTTCTTTGAGTTGTGGAAGAATCCTATAAACCCCTCTATAAATAACCAAGTAGAGGCCGAAAGGTTTCCTGTAACTTGGAGCCGAAAGCCAGGAACCTCAGAGGGAAGACTGAGTGAATCAGCAGGGTGGCTGGGCTCGCCAGGGAATTCCACCTCCTCTAAGGAGGCCTGGACTGG
>PVJC01017648.1:0-32233 GCA_004026665.1 Murina feae | reverse complement strand
GAGGACCACACCAAGACACATCATAATTAAAATGCCAAGAGCAAAAGACAAGGAGAGAATTTTAAAAGCAGCAAGAGAAAAGCAGTCAGTTACCTACAAGGGGGAACCCATATGTCTGTCAGCCGATTTCTCAACAGAAACTTTGCAGGCCAGAAGGGAGTGGCAAGAAATATTCAAAGTGATGAATAGCAAGAACCTACAGCCAAGATTATTTTACCCAGCAAAGCTATCATTCAGAATTGAGGGTCAGATAAAGAGCTTCACAGACAAAAAAAAGCTAAAGGAGTTCATCACCACCCAACTGGTATTATATGAAATGCTGAAAGGTATTCTTTGAGAAGAGGAAGAAGAAAAAGTAAAGATAAAAATTATGAACAACAAATACATATCTATTAACAAGTGAATCTAAAAATCAAGTGAATAAATCTGATGAACAGAATAAACTGGTGAATAGAATAGAGTCAGGGGTGTAGAAAGGGATTAGACTGACAATTTTCAGGGGGGAAAGGGTGTTGGGGGTGCAAGAAGAGACTGGACAAAAATCGTACACCTATGGATGAGGACAGTGGGGGTGGGTAAGGACAGAGGGTGGAGTGGAAACTGGGAGGAGGGGAGCTATGGGGGGAAAAAAGAGGAACAACTGTAATAATCTGAACAATAAAGATTAAAAAAAAAAACACAAAAAAACCCCACAAAACTTTAGGCTTGGCCTCTGGTGCTATCTGCTCTGCAAAGATCGAGATGCCCCATTTGTGGGAGGAATCTCCTCTAAAGTTGGGTGACTGTGAGGCTCACTCCCAACTGCATCATCCAAGCTATTGGATGTGGCAGGCAAGGCTCCTGAGGGTGTGGCAGGCTATACCACCTAGGGCAGGGCTTTCATTTTCCTGAGCTGTGGCTACTGGAATGGTCCATAGTTTTTCAGGAAAAATGACCAATGGTTGGGGGAGGGGAGCAGTATGCAACCAAATTCAGGTCTCCTGGCTGCTTCTTTTCAAATCTCCCCCCAGTGCATCCTACCCCAGCGTCTCCTCAGGCATCTTCAGTATGTATCACCCTCCCACCACTGAAAGCTCAGGGGAGTTGCTCCAAACAACTAACCTGTGCCCAGCCTGGATTCCAGGCCTTGATCTTTGCAGGGAAATAACCCTCCTGTAGCTGAGAGATCCCTCTTCATTCTTGGCCTGCCACCTGTGGAAGCTGGTCAGTTCCTCTTACCACCTCATCCTTCAGAACAGTCTCCAGGTATTTTCTGTCCTTCCTTGATATAAGTCTCTTCCTCCACTGGGAATATTCTCCAACGAGGGGCCCGGTGCACAAAAATTTGTGCACTCAGGGGTTGGGGGTCCCTCAGCCTGGCCTGTGCCCTCTTGCAGTCTGGGACACCTCGGGGGGGATGTCCACCTGCTGGCATGCCTGGCCAGCCTGGGTGAGGTGCTGAGGGCCATTTTCAGGCTGCCCACAGCCCCTTCAGGGTTCGTGCACTGGGGGGTGGGAGGGCTGATGAGTGCAGGCCTGGACGTTTCCCACTGGAGGGCCCACGATCGCACATGCCTGGTGGGCCCCCACCACTGAAGGGACACACCTGGCACAGAGCTGGGTGGTGAGCCAGGGGTGGAAGCTGGTGCAGGATCCCTCGGTGGGGCCCTGCTGCTGAGCAAACACACCCGGGGTGGAGCCGGGAGGTGGACTGGCTTCGGATGCTCCACACTGTGCAGCAGATGTTCCCACACGCCCTGTGGAGGCCCCTGGGGGGCGGATGAAGGTAGCGGACCCTGGACCGGTGCTCCCGCACACCCCTGAGGCGGCCCCTGGGGCAGAGCCAGGCAGCTGACCCAGAATGGCTGCTCCTACATGCCCCGCAGAGGCCCCCGCACTCCCGCATGCCCCACGGAGGCTCCCAGGGGGCAGAGCCAGGCAGTGGACCCGGGACAGGCACTCCTGGACTCCCCGCAGAGGCCCCTGGGGGGTGGAGCCAGGCAGCAGACCCAGGATGGCTGCTCCTGCAAGCCCCATGGAGGACCCGCTCTCCTGCATGCCTGGTGGAGGCCCCCGGGGGGGCGGAGCCAGGCAGTGGACCTGGGATGGGTGCTCCTGGATGCCCCGAGGAGGCCCCAGGCCAGACTCCCCCCCACTGAGCTGACACACCTGGCACAGCTATGCCAGCCTCGGAGGCTCCCAGTGCAGAGCCGCCCTGCCAGCCTCCATCTTGGCTGGGTTAATTTGCATACAGCCACTCTGATTGGCTGGTGGGCGTGGTTGTGAGCAGAGGCTCAGCCAGCCTAGGCAGGCAGTTGCAACAGAAGCCTCTGGTTTGCTCTAGCTCCATGGCTGCCAGCCTCCATCTTGGCTGGGCTAATTTGCATACAGCCACTCTGGTTGGCTGGGAGGCATGGCTTTGCTGGTGGGCGTGGCTTAGGTGTCTATGGCAATGGTCAATTTGCATATTACTCTTTTATTATATTAGATTTAGTTGTATTTCCAGCCTGGCCCTGAGAGGGGGTGCCAGAAAGGTCTGCCTATTTGGCTGCTATCTTCCTCAAGAACTGTCCTGTTTGAATTCCTGTGAGTACAATCAGTTTTTCTGGAGGAATAAGAGTCTCCAAAAACTGCTTAAATGAGAAGGGAAGGGATTGGGGGGTTCCTTGTTGAAAATGAGGCCCAGTATCATTCAATCATTCATTCAACAAACATTTACTGAGCATATGGCAATGCATTCAGCACAGAGCCAGTTATTGGGATACAGGAAAAATATGACACAGTCCTAATTTGGGGGAATCTCTGGGGTGACCAAAGAGTTTTAGGACGGGGGCCCCTTGAAAGAGGCTGGAGTTAGCCCTGAGCCTGATGAGGCCTGGCACAGGCTTCCTGGCAACCAGTGGATTCCTTTCCTCCTGTTCCTGAGCCTGGTAACTGATGTAAATCTATTTCATGACCAATTGACCAAGAGATGTGACTATGAATAGGCACCACTGAGGTGTGTACAGCAGTTGGCTGGGGAGCTCTGAGACTGCAACCTTCTGGAGACTCTGCACCACAGGCAGCCCTCTATTCAGCTGCAGATCTCACCACCCTCCCAGGGCCCAGACAATTGACTGTTCAACTCCCTGAGCCACTATTATGTCTGCAAAGAGCAGTAGACAAAGCAGACAGAAATATTGGCCCTCACTGACCAACGGACTAACAGAGGAGCTAGCAAATCTGATGTCCAGAACAGTGAGTGCTGTGCATAAGCACAAAACAAGAGGAATACAGAGAGACTGGAGGGGAGGGGACTGTTTGTATGGAGGGATCAAGGAAGGCCCTCTAAGAAGGTGGCACTGGCCAAAGACCTCAACCACCAGGTGGGCGGGGCCAGAGTAGAGATCTTGAAGACCTATTGTCTCCCTTTGTGCCCAGCTTTGCTCTTCTCCCAAACGCCTGTTACAGGAGGTGAAATGGCACTCCTCTTGCTTTTTCCCTTGGTTCTGTCAATTTCTCAGTGATTTCCAGAGAGAAAATACTATACAACAGGTGGCAAGTCTTCTGTATTCCAGGAGAGGGGCTGAACAATATCTGGGGGACTCACAAGGGAGGCAACCTGGAATCAATTTAGTGACTGAAGTAATAAAAGGAAATTAGATATTTTTTTTTTGGAGGTAGTTGTTGATATGCAGCCCTCACCTGAAGCCTGGTGAGAAGCACTCCCAGAAAACCACCCAAAGAAGTTTATTTACTTATTTAGAGAGACTTCGAATGTGGGAGAGGCACAGTAGCTTGGTGAGCAACACACACATATCCAAGAAAACTGAAGTCAAGAGGTTGTTGTCAGTCTGAGGCAACAGAGAGATAGAGATAGGCAGACAGAGAGACACATGCATACTCTGAGATAGAGACAGAGAACCACAGAGACAACCTGGGGCCATTTTAAATCGCATTGAGGAGGTCTTCCTGCTGACAGGTGGTAAATGGCCAAATTCCCAGAGGCTGAGAGAGGAAAGCTAGGCAGCTGGTTGGGCCTGCACTGTGCTGGCCAATGTCCTTACAAGTGCCCAGGGCGGAGTGCCCTTTGACATCACACAGCCTGGTTACTCCCGTGCTGCCAAATGAGACCTTGTCTCTCTTCCTCCTCTTGCCAACACTGGAAGGGGCGGAAACCAGTGTGATCCTGCCAGAGCGAAAAGAGAGGGAGAATGGAGGAGTGCTCCTCACAGCATGTGCCCACACCTGCGCACAGTGCGGGGGAGGGCACAGGCTGCACCTTGAAGTAGTTATGTAATTATCTCACATATGTGTGACCAACTGGAGACTGTGTGGGGACTAAGGTGACTGGAGCCTGCAGCCTCCCAGCAGCTCCTCCAGGACTGGAGAGCAGGTTTGAGCAGGCTGGGGTGGGGGTAAGAGGAGATAAAACTGTGTTCTGGTTGTGTGTCACCAATCCTGCTCCTCCAAGGTGCTGGCTGTGCACTCCTCACTCTACTCAAAAAGTGCCCACAGTTCTGCCCTCTCCCCCTCCTGGACCCTTACCCCCTTCCATCTGGCCTCAGCTCCAGCAGGCGATGCCCCATTAGCTGCTCACCCAGGCTGCTAGTGCCTTGGGCTAATGGCCCTGTCACCCCACCCTTCACTCCCTTCCGGCCCACTGCCCATCCCAGGCACCCTCCCTCAGCCCAGCAGGGGGACTCCAGAGCCTCAGAGACATCTGGCAGCACTAAGAGGTGAGTCCTTCTTTCTGTGGCTCCTCTCTACACCAACAGTTATTCCCCAGACTCCAAAATCCCACTGCTTAGAGTGCCCCTGAAATCAGTGAGGGTCATTCCCGTGGACACGATGGGACCTGGATTCCCTTGGGCTCTCTGCTGGGGGGACCCTTTGGCTGCCCTTTGCCACAACGTCCACCCTACTCAAACCCCAACTTCTCCTTCCCTTGGCTAGGAGCAGCCACCTACCCTCCACTGCTGGACAGGTGGTCCACAGTGGGGGAGCAGCCACTTCTGTTCCCAGGGAGTTGGGGGCAGGGGAGTGAAAGCAGAAGTCTAACTTCCATGCTGAAGAAAAGCACAGACTGTGGGGCCCAACTCTGTTTTGAATTCTCTCTCCCCCTTCTCTCCCCAGAGTCTCAGAAATTAAGCAGCCTTCGATCTTCTGGGATCTGAATGCTTTCGTTCTATCTTCTCCTGTCAATCCTGGATCACAATCTTTATTTTAAGAGGTGATACAGTGGAAAGAAAGCAGAGGACTGAGGGCTAGCAGTGTCCCTTATCATCCGTTCTCCCCTGCTAACTGGCTGCTACCTCCCTCTGCGGGCCTCCAGCTGCCGATGGCTTCTAATACCCTGAGCGGTTTGTGACTCCAGAGCTTCCCTCCTCAGGCCTGAGGTCTGAGGGCAGGGAACAGTGAGCACAGGAGCCAATTGGACCACCGGGGCCCATGGACCTGCCCCCACAGCTCTCCTTTGCCCTCTATGTGGCCGCCTTTGCACTGGGCTTCCCACTCAATGCCCTGGCCATTGGGGGCGCCGTGACCCACGCCCGGCTCCGCCTCACTCCCAGCCTTGTCTATGCCCTCCACCTGGGTTGCTCAGACTTATTGCTGGCGGCTTCTCTTCCCTTGAAGGCGGTGGAAGCCCTGGCCGCGGGAGCCTGGCCTCTGCCGGCCTCGCTCTGTCCTGCCTTTGCTCTGGCCCACTTCGCTCCACTCTATGCGGGTGGCGGCTTCCTGGCCGCCTTGAGTGCTGGCCGTTACCTAGGAGCCGCCTTCCCCTTGGGCTACCAAGCTGTTAGGAGGCCCTGCTATTCCTGGGGCGTGTGTGTGGCCATATGGGCCCTTGTCCTCTGTCACCTGGGGCTGGTCTTTGGGTTGGAGGCTCCGGGAGGCTGGATGGACAATACCACCAGCTCCCTAGGCATCAACACACCAGTCAATGGCTCTCCAGTCTGCCTGGAGGCCTGGGACCCAGCCTCAGCAGGCCCTGCTCGCTTCAGCCTCTCTCTCCTGCTCTTCTTTCTGCCCCTGACCATCACAGCCTTCTGCTATGTGGGCTGCCTCCGGGCACTGGCCAGCTCAGGCCTGAGTCACAGACGGAAACTAAGAGCAGCGTGGGTGGCTGGCGGGGCACTGCTCACACTGCTGCTCTGCTTGGGACCCTACAATGCCTCCAATGTGGCTGGCTTCTTGCACCCCGACATGGGAGGCCGCTGGAGGAAGCTGGGGCTCCTCACAGGTGCTTGGAGTGTGGTGCTCAACCCATTGGTGACCGGCTACTTGGGAAGAGGGATTGGCCGGGGGACATCATGTGGAGCAAGAATGAAAGGGGGTACATCCCAGAAGTAGTAACTACTGCTGGGGGGCAGAGACATGCAGCAGAACCCCGCTGCTCCTCGAGGCCTCTGGTGGGCGCAGCTCCAAAGGAACTGCAGGGTGGCCGTGCCCTGGAGCCACTTATGGGAAGAACTAAGTCTGGCAAGATATCGTCCCACTTGGAGAGAAGAATGGAGGCCAGGAGCTGGTCACCGGAGAAAGGTAAGTTGATCTCTGCACATAGCAGCGGACTTTCCACATCTCTCTCTCCTCTCCTTGGTCCTTACCTGCCTGCCTGCCAGTGTGTTATGGACAGAGGCCTTTTACTAGTGGGAAAGTAGGAGGGAAGTTTGCTTCTAATCTAGAGGAACTGCCACACTGACGATACATTTTGGGAGATGCTACTCCAAAGTCATTTCTTAGGAAAGAACAACTTAATTTCTGACTGAGACAGGAGGCAAAATAATGACACTGTAATACCACTAAAAACTCACAAGAGGGCAGCATTAGGGCTATGAACAGGAAGTTGAGGAGAAGGGCTGCTTCAGCAGGGAGAGGGAGAATATTAGCAACACCAGAAATAGTCGCAAACAAATACAGAGCTTCTAATATGAGCCAGTCACTATGCCAAGTGCTTTACTAGTGTTGTCTCATTTCATCCTCACACAGTCCTTTGATTTAGCCATGCAGCTGGGCAGGTTGTTCATTAGCTCAATTCTAGCCTGTGCTTTGCTCACCAAGCCATGTGCCTGGCACAGGGGGGCCTCCATCCAGGGGAAGCAGCATCTTATCTAATAAAGAGGGAATGTGCTAATTGACCCTCACACCATCACAAAGATGGCGGTGCCCACAGCCATAAGATGGCAATGCCCAGTCCCCTCAGCCCCACTGGGGCTGCAGGTGTGTGGCAAGGCTGGGCCCACCTTGCTGTGTGCCTGCCTCCAGAGTCCCCCAGTCCCCTCAACCCCCCAGACACCCAGGGCTGGCCCAAGGTGCAGGCAAGCCTCAGATGGTGGCTGCCCAGCCACTCAAGGCTGCCCAAGGCTCAGGTAACCAGGGCCAGCCAAGGCTTGCGCTGCCAGCAGTGGCAGCAGCAGAGGTCTGATGGGGGCATTGCCTTCCCCCTGATCACCGGGTGTCCTCCCCACCCCCCTCCTGGGCTGGGCAGGCTGGGCTGAGGGACTCTCCCCTCCCGTTGCATGAATTTTCATACACCAGGCCTCTAGTCTTATTATAATTTGAACAGCAACACCACCCACTTCTCTAACAGTGCATCTTGGTGCACAGCAGGGCTGTGCTCACCTGGAGGGAGCACCTTTTCCTAATTTGCACAAAGGTGCTGCATGAGTTAATGACAGTTCTGAAGGGCCCCAGGGAGTAACTGAAGCCATTACCATCTTTATTTTGCAGGGAGACAAAATTTTCCCAAGGCCCTACAGCAAGGAAGGGGTAGATGTGAGATGTGATCTTTCAAGGCAGGACCCCCAGGGTCAGGAGACATTTGGAAACTTAGGGTATTGGGTTAATGCCTAACCTTGAGGTCCATTTTACAAAGGTGAGTGATGGCACCCTGAATCCACAAGAAAGCAGACAGAAGAGAGAGCCTATAAAGGAGGCAAACACTTGGGCATCTGCTCTGACCAGGCCAGGGGTAGAAAGCAGATTTGTTCCTCTGATGATGACAGTGCCATGAACATATAGGAGCACCAAAAGTAGTAGCTATCGTATTTTCGGGCATATATGGCGGGTGCTGAAACTTCTGAGCCAGACTGGAAAATCTGTGGTCACCGCATACAGTGGGGGGAGCTCAAAAACAGCCACACTCTATTCATTTCAATGGACCGGATGCAGACTACAAGTGTCTCCAGTCAGCTCCTTTTTGTGCTGCATATGGTCTCTGTATGGACTTTTTAACCCAGGAAAATCTTCTCAAAAGTTGGGGGTCATCTTATACGCCCAGTCGTCTTATATGCTGGAAAATATGGTACATGCCCAGCACGTGTGAATTGACTTATACAAGTTATTTCTTTTCATGCTTAAATGTCTATAAGGGTAAGGAATTTTGTTTTATTTTCTGACATATCCCCAGCACCTAGAAGAGAGCCTAGCACATAGTAGGCTCTCAGTAAATGTTTGCTGCATGAGTGAATACTCACAATAGTTCTCCAAAACAAGTTTTTTTAATATATATTTTTAATTACATAAAGTATTACAAAGATTAGTACAAATATCTCTTTTTTCCCCTGCCCTTCCCCCAGCATCCCCTACCCCCCAGTGATTTGTGTCCATTGGTTATGCTTAAATGCATGCATAAAAGTCCTTTGGTTGAGCATAATGCTAAGTGAAAAAAGCCACTCAATGAAAGAAAAATACCACATGTCCTCACTCATCTATGGATAATAATAACCATTATAAACTGGTGAACAAAAATAGATCCAGAGGCAGAACAGCATCAAACAATCTGTCAAATTACAGCAACAAGGACGGGGAGGGTTAGGGAGGGGTACTAGATCAACCAAAGCAAGTTTTATTATCTGTTTTATAAACATGGAAACAGGCCAGAGAAGTAACTTGCTGGAGAGACTGTGGGAGGCAGAAATAAGTTAGTTCCCTGCACTGTGGTAAAATCAGAGAATTTCCCGTAACAGCTCAGGTGGCCCCCTTCCCCTCCCATAATGCCAGAGACTATTCTCTCTCCCTCTGCTCTGGAGCACCTGCTGCTGGGCCACTTCTTCCGGTTACTTGTGCCTCATCCTCACAGGGAAGACTTCAGTTGCTCCCTGAGGCCCATGGGCCTTGCATGATCCTCCCCTGGCATTATCTCCTGACCCCTGGCCCTTGAACCCTAAATCTTCTACCAGTTCCCCCAGTAGGTCAAGCCTGTGCACCTGCCATTCCTTCTGCCTGCAGTGTTTCCTCCAGTGGTTCTCTGCCTCTGTATTATCCTCCCACCACTCAACCTCCCAACCCTGTCATTACCAACTGTAAGCACCACAACAGCAAAAACTCTGTTTTGCCCACTACTTAATTAGATAATATTTACATATAATAAAATCCACCCATTTGATATGTACAATTCAATGAGTTTAAGTAAATTTATTGAACTATCACTAAATCCAATTTAGAACATTTTCATCACCCCAGTCAGATCCCTCATGTTCATTTACAGTAACTCCTACTTCTACCCCCATTCTCAGGCAACCAATCATCTACTTGTTGTCTCTATAAATGTGCCTATTCTGGACATTTTATATAAATGAAAACATATAATACACAGTCTTTTATGTCTGGCTTGTTTCACTTAGCATAATGTTTTTGAGGTTCATCCACATTATAGTACACATGGGTATTCCATTCCTTCTTATTGCAGGTAGTGTTCCATGGTATGCATATGCCACCTGATTTATCCATTCACTAGCTGATAGGTCACAGAGGGATGTTTCCATTTTTTGGCTATTATGACTGCTATTTATTTATTTTTTGTATTTTTTAAATATGTTTTTATTGATTTCAGAGAGAGGAGAGAGAGAGAGAGAGAGATCAATGATGAGAGAGAATAATTGATCGGCTGCTTCCTGCATGCCCCCTACTGGGGATTGAACCTGAAACCTAGGCATGTGCGTTGACCAGGAATCGAACCATGACCTCCTGGTTCATGGGACAACACTCAACCACTGAGCCACACTGGCTGAGCAACTAATGCTATTTGAACATTTATGAGCAAGACTGCGTGAACATATGTTTTTTTTTCTTTTAAGTAGATACCTACCTATAAGGGAATTGGGTCACATGGTAAGTTTATGTTTACTTTTTAAAGAAAGTCACACTGCTTAAAAGTGACTCTGCTATTTTGTATTCTTACTAGCAACATGTGAGGATTCTCATTTCTTCACATCCTTATCAACACTTGACATTATCTGTTTTTACTTATAGCCATTCCAGTAGCATGCGAATAAAATGGTATCTCATTGTGTTCCATAAATATTTGAATAAATAAATAAATAATCTCTGAAGCTGGACAGAACTTGGGTTTGAATTCTGGTGGTGATTACCTGGAGCAAGTCACTTCTGCACTGTGTGGCATAAGACATAATGGTGATACCTTGAGAAGCAGAGTATCTGCTATTGGTTATGTTCCCCACTAAAAGGTAGCTGCTATCATCATCACCACCATCATCATTATTATTAATACTAGGGACCCGGTGCACAAAAATTTGTGCACTCGGGGGGGGGGGGGCGGCCTGTGCCCTCTTGCAGTCTGGGACCCCTCAGGGGATGTCCACCTGCTGGAGTACCTGACCAGCCAGGGTGAGGGGCTGATGGCTGTTTGCAGGCTGGCCAAGCCCCCCAGTGGGGACCCTCACTCCATGGGGGTGTGGCCAGCCTGGGTGACAGGTTGAGGGCCATTTTCAGGCTGCCCACATCCCCTTCAGGGTTCAGGTCCCTACCTGGCCAGCCTGGGTGAGGGGCTGAGGGCTATTTGAAGGCTGGCCACAGCTCCCATTGACCCAAGGTCTCAGAAAAGCTGGCTGGAAGCAGGTTTCTGGGGTTTATTTATCTTCTATAATTGAAACATTGTTGCCTTGAGCGGAAGGCCACAGCTGGCCTAGGCAGGCAGTTTCCTCCATCGCTGGTGCAATGGAAGCCTTCTGTTTACTCCTGTTCTGTGGCTGCCAGCTGCCATCTTGGCTGGATTAATTTGCATACAGCCACTCTGATTGGCTGGTGGGTGTGGCTTGGTTGGTGGACATGGCTTAGGTGTAAAGGAGTGAGGGTCAATTTGCATATTACTCTTTTATTAGATTAGATTATTATTACCATCACCTCAAGGACAAACCCATACCAGTGACTGGGATGATGGCAACTCACACCTGTTAAGTGCTCATCCTAACATGTATGGCTCGCTTCTAAGCATTTGATATGTATCAATGCTTTAATCTACACAATCACAGTTGAGATTGGTACTGTGATCATTTCTGTTTTAGATGAGGAAGCAGAGACTCAGAGGGTTTACATCACTTGCCCCATATCAGAGTAAATAAGCAACAGGCCATGCTTTCCATCTCTTCATCCTACTTCTTGTCCTTACAAGGCAAGCTAGACCAGTGCCATGTAAAGAGCAGATAAAATGCAAGTGGAGGATGGGGGAAGGAGAGAGGAAGTCTGCTCAGGCCTGGTGGGGGCATTCCATTGGAAGCTGCCCTGGAAGCCAGGCCACATTTGTGGAATTTGCTCTTCATTTTGCATACAGAGCTAAAGGCATCTTTTGTGCTATGAGTCAGCTGTTAGTGACATCACAGGCACTGTCAGATCTTTATCAGTTCCGTCAGATTAATAGCTAATGGCACTTGTTCTGGAGGAATCAGCAAGGTGCGCGGTGGCAGAGCACTTGGGTTCTTAAATAAGCAGGTGAGTGCTGGGCCCTGAGTGACTTCACATGGAGGAGCTGCTTGGTCCCAGCGAAGCTGGCTGGAAGCAGGTTTCTGGGGTTTATTTATCTTCTATAATTGAAACTTTGTTGCCTTGAGCGGAAGGCCACAGCCAGCCTAGGCAGTGTGAGGCACAATCTAGTTTACTGGGAGAAGCAATAGGAGACAGGCTGACCCCAGTGGGGAAAGTGTCAGGGGGAATGAGAAACTGAGGTGGTGACAATGTTCTCTGTGGATTGTTGAGACACTGCCATCTCTCTTCCTCTCTGTCTCACAACCTCTCTCTCTCTCTCTCTCTAGTGGCCATCACCATGGACAGAAGCCAGGACCCATCCTTCTTTCCTGGCAATCACTGGCTGTACTTCTCAGTATACCTCTTCACCTTCTTGATGGGACTCCCGCTCAACCTGGTGGCTCTGGTGATTTTCGCCCGCAAGCTGCAGCGCCGCCCAGTGGCCGTGGACGTGCTCCTGCTGAACCTGACCCTCTCGGACCTGCTCCTGCTGCTCTTCCTGCCCTTCCGAATGGTGGAGGCAGCCAGCGGCATGCTCTGGCACCTGCCCTTCATTTTCTGTCCCTCTACCAACTTCCTCTTCTTCACCACCATCTATCTCACATCCTTACTCCTGGCAGCTGTGAGCATCGAGCGCTACCTGAGCGTGGCCTACCCGCTGTGGTACAAGGCCCGGCCAAGGCTCCGACAGGCTGGCCTGGTCAGTGGGGCCTGCTGGCTCCTGGCCGCTGGGCACTGCAGCGTGATCTACATCACCGAATTGTCAGGGAACTCTTCCAACAGCACCTGCTACCTGGAATTCCAGGAGCACCAGCTGGCCATTCTCCTGCCTGTCCGGCTGGAGATGGCTGTGGTCCTTTTTGGAATTCCCCTGCTCATCACCACCTACTGCTACAGCCGCCTGGTGTGCATACTCAGGAGGGGAGCCAGCCACCGGCGGAAGAGGGTGGCAGGGCTAGTGGCAGCCACGATGCTTAACTTCCTCATCTGCTTCGGGCCCTTCAGTGTTTCTCATGTCGTGGGCTACCTCCAGGATAAGAGCCCCGAGTGGAGAAATTACGTGCTGCTCCTCAGCACCTTGAATTCTTGTGTTGATCCCTTGGTTTACTACTTCTCATCATCTGGGTTTCAAGCTGACTTTCAGAGGTTACTGCAAAGGCTGACTGGGGTCTGGGGCTTCTGGAGGTAGGAGACCTGCTTGAAACTGAAGAAGAATGAAGAGGGGAAACCTCAGGAGCTGTCCTATGTAGAGAACAGGTAGTGGACTCTAGGAGGGCTGTGGAGCGGGTGGCCAAGTGACCTGAAATGAAAGGCATCTCATTCACAGGGCACTTCCTAGCTCAAGTCTGCGGGACCTGGGAGTGGCAGGCTGGGGACTGATGTAGTCGGAGCAGAATAGGCACCCAGCCTTCCTAAGGATGTGCTCACCAAAGCCCAGCTCTTGATTTCACCACACTGCCCTCTCTTCCCATCTCCCCACATGCTGTGGATTAGGCCTAGGAAGTAGTCAAAGTGAGAGAAAGAATGAGCTCTCGGTGGCAGTAGCCAGCTCCGGTGCTTTTCTAAGTGTCAGGAGGAGTTGAGAGCAGTGTCCAGGGGTACAAAGGAGCTACCCAGTGACTTGAGACAAGACAGAAGAATCTACTCTTCAGAGCCACTGACCTGGCAAGTTAGGAGTGGAGGACACAGGATCCAGGCATGAAGGAGCATCCCGCTCTCACGTGGACTTTTCTAGAAAGTTTCCATTGTTCAATAAATTCAGATTTTCAGGAACATTTATGAAAAAATGACAGAACAAACATTACCTGAATAAATTTGATAGCAAGCAAAAGACAATTGTCTTTCCTTATTCTGTTTTCTTATGGTGCACATGTGTCATGTCTATGTGGGTAGAAGGATTCAGAAAGGAAAGGACTAAACAATAAGATGCCTGAATGCTGGGAGAGGATCTGGGTTGGAGGAACAACAATAATAGCCGACATGTTATTTTCTTCAATCCTCTCGATAACAATGTGGCAGGTAAAATTTCTATTTTATAGATGAGGAAACAGGCCCAGGGAGGTGAAGTCTCTTACCTGAGATCCTACAGCCAGTAAGTGGTAAAAATAAAACCTCAAGGTGGGATTAGCTGACTCTGAAGTCCATACCCCTTACCCACTCTGCTGTTCTGCCTCCAGCTGTGCATTACTATAGTGATTGGGCCAGTCTATCTTCCAGAGTCAGAAAGGCAGTCTGGCCAAGACAATGTCAACAGGCCACAGAGAGACATAGAACTACATGCTGCCCTGTGCCCATCTAAGCAGGTAAAGGAAACGGGTAGAGAGATGGTGTGGGGTGTATGCGCAAGCGATGGAGCATCATCCACTCTTCCCATTTGGCAGAGCAAGTAGATGTGTCTCTCACAGGTGAGGGGTTTGCAGGCATGAGTGAAAGTTCTAGGGATGCAAGAAGAAGTCCAACCAAGTTGCATTTACCATGAGGTCAGAAGAACTCAATTCTGCAAAAGAGAGCTGACAATTGAGCACCTGGCTCACAGTGGACACCAAAAGCTACTCCATATTAGCTGAAACACCATTTCTCAAACATTTTTGTATCATTGTCCCTAAGGAGTCTTCTAAGATATTTTTGTTTTACTTGGCACTTTGCTTATGCATTTTAGTACAACAGATATCCTATATATCTGTGTATGGGTGTGACCCTTCAGAAGGGCACAAACCATTGTTGTTGGGTTTTTTTGTTTGTTTATTTTTTCTCTTCCACAGAACAAATTTTTGCCTCTTTTGGGAGCAATATTGCTTCACTGAGAATGCAAAAGTTAGAGAAATGGTTGTATCCAATAGTAATAAAGCCTGACTCACACAACTGTACCAAACAAAGTTTATTCTGTCGTAGGAGCAAAAGACACCATATTCCAGAGGGAGTGTAAGTGATCTCACAAAAGAAGGGACAGGGCTACTATAGAATTTGGAGAAGGGTGATGTTTAGGTGAAGTTTCAATGAAGCCATATTTGACAGGCTCACAGCAAAGCAGAGCTGTACATAAAGACAGCAATATCAGGCCTGGACTTAGAAGCAGAGTCAGAAACCCATTTCTGTGGAAAGATACAAAATAAAGACAGAGGTTGAATTTTACATCTGAAAACTCCTTATCTGAGCCCTGGGGGCTGAAAGGCAAGGCTGCTTCTGTGTGTCATAGGCTCCCGCCTGGGTCTTCCCAGTAGCAGTGGAATGTTTCATTTTTACTGAAATAATGTGAACAGCAAGAACCTGCAACCAAGATTACTTTAGCCAGCAAAGCTATCGTTCATAATTGAAGGTCAGATAAAGAGCTTCACAGACAAGAAAAAGCTAAAGGAGTTCATCACCACCAAACCAGTATTATATGAAATGCTGAAAGGTATCCTTTGAGAAGAGGAAGAAGAAGAAAAAATAAAGGTAAAAATTATGAACAACAAATACATATCTATCAACAAGAGAACCTAAAAATCAAGTGAATAAAAAATCTGATGAACAGAATAAACTGGTGAATAGAATAGAGTCAGGGGCATAGAAAGGGATTAGACTGACAATTTTCAGGGGGGAAAGGGTGTTGGGGGTACGGGAAGAGACTGGACAAAAATCATACACCTATGGATGAGGACAGTGGGGGTGGGTAAGGACAGAGGGTGGGGTGGGAACTGGGAGGAGGGGAACTATGGGAGGAAAAAAGAGGAACAACTGTAATAATCTGAACAATAAAGATTTTTAAAAATGTTAAAAAAAAAGAAATTTGATGGGAAAATTTTCCTTTTCATCATCATCTGTTGAATCAATGGAATGATCACTCAAATATGTATGAAAATCTCCATTGAATATATCCAAAATTTCTTCATTTAATTTTTGAATGTTTTCATTTTTTGGACAAAGAATTGCACATTTAGATATATTTTTAATATTATCTATAGATACAGTATTTCCAAAGGTAGCTTCAATAATAGATCCATTACAAATCATTTCATGGAGGATTTCAATAATATCCGTTCCTAAATGAAAATTGCTATCAAGTTTGCTATCTCCAAGTTTTACTAACCACTCACTATAAGCAGAATCCTCTGATCTCATATTTGTTGTAAGAGACAACTTTCTGAAACATCCCCAAACATTACAGTACTTTAAACTCATTTGTACCATGGCTAATGGCACAATACTGAGACTTTGTCAAAAATCCCCTCCAAGAAGGAGAACTTTCCCACCAAATACAACATTCAAATTCATAATTTCTCTTAGTAAACTGTCTATGGCGTGTATAGCATGACTGGATGTCATGGTGCATTCATCAATAATGAGAAGTTGGGGCGTTTTAATAGTTTTAGCAATTTCACTGTTTATATCGAGTCTAGAAATTGAAGTTTCATTTAATGGAATCGGTAATTTATATTAGGAATGAAAGGTGCTTCCACCAAGAAGTAAATTTGCAGCAATTCCTGCATTGAGCGTCTGCCCCCCGATGGTCAGTGTGTCATAATAACCAGTCATTCCCAGTCATTCTGCAGTTAGGGTCAATTTGCATATTACCCTTTTATTATATAGGATTCTCTCTCTCTCTCTCTCTCTCTCTCTCTCTCTCTCTCTCTCTCTCTCGGGTTTCACCCATTCTCTCTCCCTCACCCCTTATCTGCTCTGGGATCTGTGGAGACACCAGTCTTGCCCTACCTACCAGAAATACCAAAAATGGGGACACAACTTCTGGACAGATGACCTGGCCATGCCCCCGGGCCTCCCACCCCTCCCCCTGCAGATGGCTTTATTACCTCATATGCAGCTCATCTTAAACCAATAGATTGCTCAGTGGAAAAAAAAAGGGAAGAAGGGAGGGAAGAACTTTATAAAGGAGTCAGTAGACAGCAGAGTTAAAGAAGCAAAGAGGATGTATGAGTGAACTGTAGGAGCTATAATGAAAATCAAGTATAGTTGTGTACTGGGGACAGATTTTAAAAGTAGGAGTCAGAAAAGAAAAAAGATAAATGATAGTGAATAATTAGGCAGGCCGATAGATATTAAAACAGTGGAAGTAAGTAGAGAAGAATGTATGGGAAGGATAGGATGAGAAAGAAAGAGGGAGGGAAGAAAAGTTTCAAAGGGGAGCTGGTAGAGCTTAAAAGGAGAATGGGAAGAAGGAAAAAAGGAGGGAGGGAGCAAAGCAGGTCCTGAGGGAGGAAGTGAAGAAAAAAATTACGATGGGAAGGGGAGGGAGGTATGGGGTAAAGATAAAGGAATGTGGGAATGGAGGGAGTGTAGGAGAAACATGGGAAGAATGATGATGGAAGAGAAGTAGAAAATAAGGAGGAAAGAAAAGTTTATAAATGATGAGTCAGTAGGAAAAAGTGTTACATAAAGGAGAGAAAAAAACTGTGTGAGAGGGAGCTAGAGTAAACAGCAGGCTTCCGTTGCAATTGCCTGCCAAGGCTGGCTGAGCCTCTGCTCATAGTAACAATGTTTCAATTATAGAAGCCATGGAGCTGAAACAAACAGGAGGCTTCCTTACCTGCCTAGGCCTTAGCTCAAAGCAACAGTGTTTCAATTATAGAAGATAAATAAACCGCAGAAACCTGCTTCCAGCCAGCTTCTCTGGGACCTTGGGTCAATGGGAGCTGTGGGCAGCCTGAAAGCCTGAAAACGGCCCTCAGCCTGTCACCCAGGCTTGCCACACCCCAATGGGGTGAGGGTCCACACTGGGGGGCTTGGCCAGCCTGCACACAGCCATCAGCCCCTCACCCAGGCTGGCCAGGCATGCCAGCAGGTGGACATCCCCTGAGGGGTCCCAGACTGCGAGAGGGCACAGGCTGGGCTGAGGGATCCGCCCCCCCCGAGTGCACAATTTTTTGTGCACCAGACCCCTAGTATACATACACACACACACACACACACACACACAGATATATATATATTTAAACAATCTTTATATATATATTTATTTTAAATACTTTTCTTTCAATTACAGTTTCAATACATTATATTAGTTTCAGATGTACAACATAGTGATTACACCTTTATATAACTTATGAAGTGATCGCTCCACCCATGTCATTCTTTAGATAGGCTGTCTCTGACCACCCAATCTGAAGTAGCCCTCCCCCCTTGATATTATCTTACACTGCTGAGCTTCTACTGTTTGAATCATATATTTGTCTGGTCATTTGCTTAATATATGATTCTTCCTTCTCGACTGGGAAGCTCTTGACAATGGTCACCACGTCTGTTTTATTCATTACTACCTACCCAGGTTCCTAAAATAGTACATCAAAAAGAGTAGTCATTTGATAAACAAGCAAATGAAAAAGAAAAAGTATCTCTTACTTTTCACTATTATAAAACTACTATGGGAACACCCCCCTTTTTTTTTACCTCCAAAAGAGAGATAATTTTTCCCCTTTATTGATTAAGATATTACAAATGTGATCTTATCCCCCCAATGTCCTCTCATCCTCCCACTCCTGCCCTCACCTTTACCCCTTGTTGTCCACGTCCATCGTTTATGCTTATATGCATGCATACAAGTCCTTTGGTGGATCTCTTCCCCTCACTCCCACCCTCCCCTACCTTCCCTCTGAGTTTTGAGCATCTGATCAATGCTTCTCTGTCTCTACATCTGTTTTTGTTCATCAGTTTATGTTGTTCATTATAATCCACAGATGAGCGAGAGCATGTGATATTTATCTTTCTCTGACTGACTTATTTAACTTAGCATAATGCTCTCCAGTTCCATCCATGCTGTTGCAAATGGTAGGAATTCCTTCCTTTCTACAGCAGCAAGTATTCCATTGTGTAGATATACCACAGTTTTTTAATCCACTCATATGCTGATGGGCACTTAGGCTGATTCCAAATCTTAGCTATGGTAAATTGTGCTGCTATGAACATAGGGGTGCATATATCTGTTTTGATTGGTGTTTCTGAGTTCTTGGGATATATCCCTAGAAGTGGGATCACTGGGTCAAATGAAAGTTCCATTTTTAGTTTTTTGAGGAAACTCCATACTGTTCTCCACAGTGGCTGCACCAGTCTGCATTCCCACCAGCAGTGAACAAGGGTTCCTTCTTCTCCACATCCTTGCCAGCATTTGGCATTTGTTGATTTGCTGATAATTTGCGGTAAATGAGTAAACTCGTCATATCGCTTTTTATACCAAAGCGTGGGAGATGAGTTAACTCGTTTTATTCCGCTAAGCGGTGGGGCACGGGAAACTTGTAAACAAGGGCGCCAACACATATTTTGCAAACTAAATAAATAGAGAACTCTTTTTAAACTAAAACACTGAAAGTTTCGTAGAAAAATATAAAATAGATCAAAAGATATGAGTATTTTATGGAAAGTCTAATTTGGCGAGAAAATGTCAAAAAAGTCCTGCGTTACAACGCGATTTGGCGGGAAAATGCCCGATTACAAAGTGTGAAAACATGCTCAAAGTCACTAATCATCTGAGAAATGCAAATCAAAATATTATGTCTCTCAGCCTTATTTATGTCCTCTTTGGAAAAGTGTCTATTTAGGTCCGTTGCCCATTTTTTGATTGGGTTGTTTATCTTCCTTTTGTTAAGTTGTATGAGTTCCCTGTAAATGTTGGAGATTAAACCTTTATCTGAGATATCACTGGCAAATATGTTCTCCCATGCAGTGGGCTTTCTTGTTGTTTTGTTGATGGTTTCTTTTGCTGTGCAGAAGCTTTTTATTTTGATAAAGTCCCATTTGTTTATTTTCCCTTTAGTTTCCATTGCTCTAGGAGTTGTGTCAGTGAAGAAATTCTTTTGGCATATGTCTGAGATTTTGCTACCTGTGGATTCCTCTAGTATTTTTATGGTTTCCTGTCTTACGTTTAAGTCCTTTATCCATTTTGAGTTTATTTTTGTGTGTAGCGTAAGTTGGTGGTCTAGTTTCATTTTTTTGCATGTGTCTGACCAAATTTCCCAGCACTATTTATTGAAGAGACTGTCTTGGCTCCATTGTGTGATCTTTCCTCCTTTATCAAATATTAATTGAGCACAGTGGTTTAAGTGAATTTTTGGGCTCTCTATTCTATTCCATTGGTCTATATGTCTGTTCTTGTGCCAGTACCAGGTAGTTTTAAGAACAGTGGCTTTGTAATATAGCTTGATACCTGATATTGAGATCCCTCCTACTTTGTTCTTCTTTCTCAGGATTGCTGCAGCTATTCGGGTTTTTTTTTGTTTGTTTTGTTTTTATTCCAGATGAATTGTTGAAGAGTTCTTTCTAGATCTGTGAAATATACTGTTGGTATTTTAATGGGGAATGCATTGAATCTATAGATTGCTTTAGGTAGTATGGACATTTTGATGATGTTGATTCTACCAATCCATGAACACGATATGTTCTTCCATTTGTTTATGTCTTCTTCTATCTCCTTTTTCGACATTCTGTAGTTTTCTGAGTAGAGGTCTTTTACGTCCTTGGTTAAGTTTATTCCTAGATATCTTAATTTTTTTGGTGCAATGGTAAATGGGATTGTTTTTTAAATTTCTCTTTCTGTAAGTTCACTATTGGCATATAAAAATGCCATAGATTTCTTGGCATTAATTTTGTATCCTGCTACATTTCCAAATTCATTTATTAGGTCTAATAATTTTTTGATGGAGTCTTTAGGGTTTTCTAAGTACAGTATCATGTCATCTGCAAATAATGACAATTTTACTTCTTCTTTTCCAATTTGGATGCCTTTTATTTCTTCTTCTTGTCTGATCGCTTTGGCTAGCACTTCCAGTACTACATCGAACAGGAGTGGTAAAAGTGGGCATCCCTGTCTTGTCCCTGTTCTTAAGGGAAATTGTTTTAATTTTTGCCCATTGAGTATGATGTTGGCTGTGGGTTTTTCATATAAGGCTTTTATTATGTTGAGGTATGATCCCTCTATTCCCATTTTGCTGAGAGTTTTTATCAAGAAAGGTTGTTGGATTTTATCAAATGCCTTTTCTGCATCAATTGATATGATTATGTGATTTTTGTCTCTCAATTTGTTTATGTGATGTATCATGTTTATTGATTTGTGGATATTGTACCAGCCTTGCATTCCTGGAATAAATCCCACTTGGTCATGGTGTATGATCTTTCTAATGTAATGCTGGATCCAGTTTGCTAGAATTTTGTTGAGGATTTTAGCATCTATGTTCATCAGGGATATTGGCCTGCAATTCTCTTTCTGGTTTTGGAATTAGGGTAATGCTGGCTTCATAAAAGGAGCTTGGAAGTGTCCCTTCCTCTTGAATTTTTTTGAATAGTCTGAGAGGATTGGCTTTAGTTCTTTGAATATTCGGTAAAACTCCCTTGTGAAGCCATCTGGTCCAGGGATTTTGTTTGTTGGAAGCTTTTGATTACTGTTTCAATTTTATCAGTAGTTATTGGACTATTCAGGTTTTTTTATTCTTCCTGACTGAGTTTTGGAAGCTTGTATTTTTCTAGGAATGTATCCATTTCATCAAAGTTGTCCAGTTTGTTGGAGTAGAGTTGTTCGTAGTATTTTTTGACAATCCTTTGTATATCAGTAGGGTCAGTTGTTATTTCATCTTTCATTTCTGATTTTGTTTATTTGGGTCCTCTCTCTTTATTTCTTGTTGAGTCTGGCAAGAGGTTCATCAATCTGGTTAATTCTTTTGAAGAACCAGCTCTTGGTTTCATTGATCTTTTGTATTTTTTTTGTCTCTATGTTGTTTATTTCTGCTCTGATCTTTATTATTTCCTTCCTTCTGGATACTGTGGGCTTTTCTTGTTGCTCTCTTTCTAACTCTTTGAGTTGTAGGGTTAGATCATTTATTACCAGTTTTTCTTTCTTTCTTTTTTTTTTTTTTGAGGTAGGCCTGCAGAGCTATGAACTTCCCTCTCAGGACTGCTTTCATTGTGTCCCATAGATTTTGGATTGTTGTGTTTTCATTGTCATTTGTTTCCATGATGCTTTTTATTTCTTCTTTGATCTCTCTTGTAACCCAGTCATTGTTTAATAACATGCTATTTAGCCTCTAAGTGTTTGATTTTTTCAATGTTTTTATTATAGTTGATTTCTAGTTTTATGCCATTATTATCTGAGAAGATGCTTGTTATGATTTCTATTCTCTTGAATTTGAAGAGACTTTGCCTGTGTCCTAATACATGGTCTATCTTTGAAAATGTTCCATGTGCACTGGAGAAGAATGTATATTCTGTAGCTTTGGGGTGAGATATTCTGAAGATGTCAATTAAGTCCATCTGATCTAGTGCGTCATTTAGGATTGCTGTTTCTTTGCTGATTTTTTGTTTAGAGGATTTATCCAGTGGAGTATTAAAGTCCTCTACTATGACTGTATTGCTATCGATCTCTCCCTTGATATCCAGAAGTTGTTTTATGTATTTGGGTGCTCCTATATTGGGTGCATATATGTTTACCAGAGTTATATCTTCTTGTTGAATTGCTCCCTTTAGTATTATATAGTGACCTTCTTTATCTCTTGTTATGGCATTTACTTTGAGGTCTATTTTGTCAGATATAAGTATCGCAACCCCAGCTTTTTTCTCATTTCAATTTGCCTGGAAATTTTTTTCCCATGCTTTCACTCTCAGTCTGTGTGAACCCTTTGTTTCGAGGTGGGTCTCTTGCAGACAGTAAATATATGGGTCATGTTTTCTTATCCATTCAGTTACCCTGTGTCTTTTCATTGGAGCATTTAATCCATTTACATTTAATGTTATTATTGAAAAACTAGGGGCCTGGTGCACAAAAATTTGTGCACTGGGGGGGGGGGTCCCCTCAGCCCGGCCTGTGCCCTCTCCCAGTCTGGGACCCCTCTGGGGATGTCCACCTGCTGGTGTGCCTGGCCAGCCTGGGTGAGGGGCCAATGTCTGTTTGCAAGCTGGCCAAGCTCCCCAGTGGAGACCCTCACCCCAGGGGGTGTAGCAAGCCTGGATGAGGGGCTGAGGGCAGTTTTTAGGCCGGCCACAGCTCCCACTGACCCTAGGGCCACCCGCCTGGGAAGTCGAGGCCAGGGTGGTGCTGGCACCCCATGGCCTCCCGGGCGGGGCCCGTAGGGATCTGGCCGCCTCGTCCTCGTGCTCCAGAAGGCTCCCGCCTGGGAAGCTGAGGCTGCGGTGGCGCCAGCCACTCCACGGCCTCCTGGGTGGGGGCCGCGGGGTCCAGTCGCCTGGTCCCCGCCTCCCCCCACAGGCTCCCGCCTGGGAAGGCATCCACAGGCCCAAGGCGCTGGATGCCTTCCCAGGCGGGAGGCTCCCAAGATGGCAGAGGCCGCAGCCCCAGAGAAGCCGCACACCGGGGCTGCGGCCTCCGCCATCTTGGCTGGGCTAATTTGCATACAGCAAACGGTTAATTTTAATATTTCACTTTTATTAGTTAAGATACTTGTTTGTGGTCATTTTTATCCTTAATGTTTGTGTTTCTTCTTGTCTTTTTGTTTCTTCTTTTTACAGAAGTCCCTTTAGCATTTCTTGCATTGCTGGCTTGGTTGTAATAAACTCTCTTAGTTCTTTTTTGTCTGTGAAGCTTCTGATTCCACCTTCAATTTTGAATGATAACCTTGCTGGTTATAGTATTCTTGGGTTCATTCCCTTGCTTTTCATCACTTTGTATATTTCATTCCATTCCCTTCTTGCCTGGTGTGTTTCTGTTGAGAATTCAGCTGATATTCTAATAAGAGATCCCTTGTAGGTAACTTTCTGTCTATCTCTGGCAGCCTTTAAGATTCTTACTTTATCACTGGTGTTTGCCAATTTAATTATGATGTGTCTTGGTGTTGGTCTTTTGGGGTTCATCTTGTTTGGCACTCTATGTGCTTCTTGGACTTGTGTAGTTTTTTCCTTGCCCATATCAGGGAAGTTTTCTGTCATTATTTCTTCAAACAGATTTTCTATTCCTTGCTTTTCCTCCTCTCCTTCTGGTACCCCTATTAAGCGAATGTTGTTTTGTTTTGCATTGTCTCAAAGCTCCTTTAGGCTCTCCTCTTGCTTTTTATGTTTTTTTCCCCAGGTGCTCCGGTGTTTATGTGTTTTTTTCCTGCCTTGTCTTCTAATTTGCTGATGCAATCTTCAGCCTCTTCTAGTCTGCTATTTAAGCCTTCCATGTGTTCTTTATTGCAGCTATGTCATTCCTTGTTCCTTCTTGGTTCCTTTTCATGTTGGTGACATTCTCATTCAGCTCCTTATAATTCTCATTGAGTTGTGTGTATTTGTTATCCAGCCATTTGAACATCCTTATAACCATTATTCTGAATTCTTTCTCTGATAAGTTAGTAGCCTCAGTTTTATTTAACTCCCTTTCTGGTGATTCCTCTTTTTTGTTCCTTTGTGGATTGGTTTGTTGTTGTAGTTTTTTGTCTTCCCATGTTTTGCTGTAATGTTGTGATTGTAGCTCCGATTGCTTTGCTACCCAGTTTCTTTTGGGAATGGTGCTACTGGTATGACCTCTCAGGTCTCCTGGGTTTGATAGTATAGTGCAGCTCCCTACTTGAGCTATTTGGGTTCTCTTGATGTAGGTCTTCAAGATGGAAAGGCACAAATGAGGTGTCTAGAAGTCAGCAGCCGTGGAGGGGGTGTCTCAATTTTTGCTGACTTTTGCCCTTGGTTGAAATCACGCGTGCCCAGCGGGAACTCACAGTGGCACCCAGGAACCATCTGTGGGGGTGGTGGGGCTCAGGAGACCTGAGTTCTGGAAAGGCGTGACTGTGGTGAGTTCTGTATTGTGAGGTGGTCAGACTCAGCTTTTTCTACTCCCTCTGTGGTTGGATACACACAATCCCAGTGGCAGTTCACAGGGGCACCTGTGGTGTGTTTGCTAGCAGGGTGTGCTGACACACTTGGAAGGGCCCTGGCACTGAAGCCACTGGCTTACCGTGTCTGTCTGTAGGTATCCCAGAAGAGGGAATGTAGTGTTTTTACAACCCAGTAGTGCGCCCCAGTTTGTTAGAATGCATGTCCAGCAGGGCTCATAGCAGGGCACCAGGGTTGCCTGTGGAGCAGTGGTCTTGGGAGACCTGCACTCTGGAAAAGCATGCAACAGTAGTGTCCAGAGTTATGCCCCTGTGGGGTAGGGAAACTCAGTTTTTGCTGATGCACCTGTGGTAGATAGGTGTGCATTTCCAGTGGTGGTGCACAGGAGCACCTGCAGTGAATTTGCTAGGGCAGCCTCACTGAAGCCCTCTGCAGGGTTCTGGGAGGCTTAATCCAGGTGTCTTTGAGCAGGTGTCCAGGATGGGTGAATTCAGAACTTCTACTGCCCAGGGGAGTACGTCCCTGTTTGTCCAAGATTGGACCCAGCGTAGGCTCACTGCGGCTTCCCAGTATACCCTGTGGATATGGGCTCAGGGGGAGTGAGCAACTGTGAGCATTTGCCGGGGCTGAACTCTGCCGCACACTGAGGGGCTCTGGCACTAAAGGGCCTTGGCGCTACACTTGCATAGCTGGGTGTGTGTGGCAATTATTCAGGCTGTGGGAATTCAGAATTTCTACTGGGAGGCAGTACACCTGTGTCTGTACAAAATCACACCCAGGTGGAGCTCACAGTGACTCCCAAGAGAAGTCTATGGAGTGGTGTGCCTTGGGGAGTTGAGTGCAGATACGTCCGAATGTGATGACCAGCGCACTGGAGACGTGCGAATGCGAGATCACAGGTTTGCCCTGGGGAGAGGGAGGCTGCACTTACTGCTGCTGCGAGGTGCTCTGGGGCTCTGTTGGAGGTGGAGATCCCCAGTCTGTGAATTTGCGGGTGAGGCAACAGTATTTTGTCTGGAGTGGCTGCTGAATCGCGCAGGCTGAGTCCCAGGCCTGTCTGGATGGTGGTGCTGATGAGTTCCTAGAAGAGCAGGAACACCCTTTTACATAAATGTTTGTGCACATGTAAATCTCCTATAAAAGTGGTACTGTTGTATCAAATGGTATATACATTTGAAATTTTTATAAATACTGACAAAGTACCATCCCCAGCTAAATCAACCATCTCTCCTCTAACAGTCTGTAAGAAACTCCATTATCCTGCCAACAAGGGAAAATACTAAATTTTAAATATCAACTTAAAAAATTAAAATATCTCAGTGTATTAATCAGGATCCCCAGAGAAACAGAACCAATAGGATGCATATATACATAGAAAGAGACTGGTGTAAGGAATGGACTCACTCTCGTGGTCTGGAGAGTTCAAAATCTGATGGAGGAGGCTAGCAAGTTGGAGACACAAAAGAGTCGCAGAGGAGTTTTGAAGGCTGTCAGCTGGGGAGTTCCCTCTTGCTCAGGGATGTCAGCCTTTTGTTCTATTAGGTCTTTAACTGATTGTAAGAGACCACACACATTATGGAGAGAAATCTGCTTTACTCAAAGACTACTAATTCAAATGTAAATCTCATCTAAAACATCCTCACAAAAACATCTAAAATAATGTTTGACCAAATATATGGGCAATGTGGCCCAGCCAAGTTGACACATAAAATTAACCATGCACTCAGTACTATTTTAACTTTAATTCCTCAGATAGTGAGTCAGGTAGAAAATATCAACATATTATATATCGTTTTGTTTTTTCCTATACTATGACTCTTTTTTATTTGATTTTCTGGATTTTCATTTTATTATATGAAACTTTTATCAGTTGTATAAAATTGTCATTTCTTTGATGACTCCTACATATACATAATGCTAGAAAAGAAACCTCATTTACAACTTCTATAGTTTTAAAAAATATATTTGATCTTTAATACACCCAAATTTTGCTTTCATTATTTAATTACAACTCTTCCAAATGAAGAGGCAACTATTCCAATATTATTTATTGACTAGCCATCTTTTCCCACACTGACTGAAATAGATTTGGATCATTTAATTAGGAAGAATTCTTGAAATGTAATCTACAAGATATCATCATTTTATCTATTTTACTAGCAAAAACATAAAATATTCAAAATACCCATGTTGGAGAAGGTGCATAGATATGGTACTCTCATGCACAATTGGTGGGAATGTAATTTACCGAACATTTTCAGGAAGATAATATGGAAATATCTATCAAAAATTTTAAAGTAGCCCTAGCCAGTTTGGCTCAGTGGATAGAGTGTCAGCCTGCAGACTGAAGGGTCCCAGGTTCGATTCCGGTCAAAGGCATGTACCTTGGTTGCGCGCACATCCCCAGTAGCGGGTGTGCAGGAGTCAGCTGATGTTTCTCTCGCATCGATGTTTCTAACTCTCTATCCCTCTCCCATCCTCTCTGTAAAAAATCAGTAAAATAATTTAAAAATTTTTTTAAAGTATATCTGTTTGATCCAGCAGTTATATTAATTACATATGTAAAAATATATCTAGCCAAAATACTCACATGTAGCTAGCTAGATAGATATATAGATGATAGGTAGATGATTAGATAGATAGATAGATAGATAGATAGATAGATAGATAGATATTAACTGAAGCACTGTTTATTACAGCAAAAGATCTGGGAATTATGAAATGAACCCTACATGGCTGCATAAATTATAAGATGGCCCTAAAATAAAATACCATGTAGTGCTCTGGCCGGTGGTGTTCAGTGGTTAAGGAGCATCAACCCGCACAGATCACAAATTTGATTTCCAGTATGATCAGGGTATGTTCAGGAGGCAACCAATTGATGTATCTCTCTCACATAGATATTTCTCTTTCTCTCTTTCTCCCTTCCACTCTCTCTTTAAAAATCAATGGAAAAAATACCCTCAGGTGAGGATTAACAATAATAACAAAATGCCATATAACTGTTAGAAGGAATACACTGGGTCCATATATTCTAACATGGAAAGATCACCCCAGATGAAAAATAGATTTTCAAAATAATATATGTAATATTATTCCATTTATGCATTTTACAAAAGTACATATTTATGATGTGCATATATGGGTACAAACAAAAGAGAGGTTACCTTAAGGAAGGGAGAAGAAAAGTGGCATTTCGCAGTTTACTTTCTACTGTATTATTTTATAACTAGAGGCCCGGTGCACAAAAATGTGTGCACTCGGGGCAGGGGATCCCTCAGCCTGGCCTGTGCCCTCTCACAGTCTGAGACCATTCAGGGGATGTCTCCGGAGATTGGGCCTAAGACATAGGAGCCCTCAGGGGATGTCCACTTGCCAGTGGGGAGCAGACCTAAGCTGCAGTCGGACATCCTTAGCACTGCTGAGTAGGCGGGAGAGGCTCCCAACTCTACCGCTGTACTGGCAGCCATCAGCCTGGCTTGTAGCTGAGCAGAGCTCCCCCTGTGGGAGTGCACTGACCACCAAGGGGCAGTTCCTGCATTGAGCATCTGCCCCTGGTGGTCAGTGTGTGTCATAGTTACCAGTCGTTCCCAGTCATTCTGCTGTTAGGATGAATTTGCATATTACCATTTTATTATATAGGCTAGAGATATGTTTGTGCATTATTACACAATTTTAAAAAATTAAAGTACTAATAATGGACAAACATTCACCACTTTGATTCTGACCAAGCTAGAACAGAGGGCACAGAGATTTAAGTTGCCTGAAAAATCAGAGGGATCCTGTGAGATTAGCTGGGATAATGAGGGTAAATCATTTAACACAATTAGGCCTCCAGGTGCCCATTCCTCAAATCTCAGGCATTGAAAACAGAGGGAGGGTCTTCTCTAAGAAAAATGAGGGTGGTGTTCCTGTGAGATGGGGGAATGTGAGCAGAACACACCATCAAGAAATGACCACCAGAGCAGATGCACAGAATATATGTGAGAAGGTCTCATCGCCCCACTCACCCCTGGGTAGGGCCAGCACATGCCCTTGGACAGTGCCATTTCTCTCACTGATATAAGATCAAAAACATACCCCAGCCCTGGCTTGTGTTGCTCAGCGATTAGAGCATTGTCCCTAACACCAAAGAGTCTCGAGTTCAATTCCCAGTCAAGGGTGTCCAAGCTGTCCAAGCATTCACCTGTCCAAGGGAGTCATAGATCATTCCCCACCCCAGGTCCCTGACCTTAAGCCCTGACCTTAAGCCCTGACCATAAAATGGATTATCCCGAAACTGTTTGCTTATCCATAGTCCCTGGCGCCCGCAACGCCCAGGGGAAGCTCCATACATTCCAAAGACCCCTCCCTCCTACCCAACCCCTCCCCTCCCTTACCTGTCCCAGACCTTAAAAACCCAGCCCAGTTTGGTCCCGGTGCGGCTCCACTGGCCCCTCTCCCTTCCCGGGACCTGTGGACCCGTCCGTTTGCTCCCAATAAAGCCTGATTGACTTTTCATTTGGCTCATTCTTTAATTCTCTGACGGCTTAATTAAACAAAGGGCAGGTACCTGGGTTGCAGTTTTGATCCCAGGTTCCAGTGGGGGTGCATGAGGAAGGCTACCAATCCATGTGTCTCTCTCAGTGTTTCTCTCTTGCCCTCTCGCCTTCCTCCCTCCCTTCCACTCTCTCTAAAAAATCAATAGAAAAATATTCTCGGGTGAGGATTAACCTCAAAAACACACCCTGAAGTTGACTATCAGAATAATCATATCCAGACAAAGCCCTGTCTGACCAGTCTTCTGTGAGTAGTCACATGGATATCAGCAGTGAGTTCAAAACATGATCAGATTTCTGGCACAGCTCCATCAGTCTCTCCCCAGACTGGTCTCCAGACACCTTCCAAAAGCAGGCATGGGATTTTCCCCAAATTAGAGGGCTCTTGTGGACCCTTGAAATACATGACAACAGCCTTTGAGGTACAGTGTCATACCCTTTGGGGAAGAGCTTCCTATCATAACAGCTAGAAAGAAAATTTAAAATGGAACTTAGGTTATTTAAAATGGAAAAAATGGCACAGAGCCAAGGCTGTCCCTGTAGCACCAAGCGTCTGGCTCATAAGCTTTCTTCAGTGAGGAAGAAGAGGTGAAGTTATAACTGGTACACTGGGGATTGCTCAAAACTGGCTTCTGTGAAGGCAGGAGTCCTACTTGAGAGTGCCTTTCCTCTTGCACAGTGTGGCTGACACAGATGGAGACCATAGCTCAGGCCTATGAGACAAGCACACAACAGAGCTGGTTGGCTGCTTTGCAATTCAGCAAAGATTTTTCCCCACAGATGATCTCTTTAACTTGTAAAATAATCTCGAGGGGTTGGCACCATCCTGCTGTCTTTACAAATAACAGCACTGAGGATTACATCTGTGAAATGAATACAGAGTGTAAAAAGGGAACATTTGCTGTTTTAATTTCAGCCAAGAACTGAGGAGGAAGCTGGTCTTTACAAGGCATGTCAGGCCATAAAAACTGTGAACAATGCACTGCCCTGGGGGCGGACGGAAGGTTGTTTATGTTACAGAAGAGCAAAGAAATGCCAAGCATGCTTCATAGAGAAAGGGAGGAGCCCATTTATTAACACTAGTGACTAGTGGACTCCAGGAGAGATTTTCCAAATCAGAGTGAAGTAACATACAGAGGCTTTGCTTTTTATAAGCTTCTGAGGTCTTTGTCTTGCAGATATGGTTCCGCCCCCTTGTGGGCTTACAAGAAGGCCCCCAGGTGTTGGGGTCCCCAGGTCATATCAAATGATGTGTCCTGGGGCCAGCAATAATGACCTTCTCTCCCACCCCCACCAGGGCAGTGCATTGTTTAGTTTTTATGGCCTGACACGCCTTGCAAGACCAGCTTCCTCCTCAGTTATTGCTGGCCCCAGGAAAGATCATTAGATATGGCCTGGGGACCTCAACACCTGGGGGCCTTCCTGTAAGCTACGAAAGGGGGCAGAACCATACCTGCAAGACAAAGACTCGAGAAGGTTATAAAAAGTAAAACCCTCTGCATGTTTATTCACTCTGATTTGGAAATTATTCCTGGAGTCCACTAGTGTTAGTAAATGGGGTCCCTCCCTTTCTTTAGGGAAGAGTGCTTGGTATTTCTTTGGTCTTCTGTAACAGAACAATCGACAGATACCAAGCATCACCACAGCCGAATGAATGGGCGGTGTTGGACCATCCTGAAAATGAATTCTGTCAGCACTTGCTCAAGACCCCCATAGGCCAAATACAAGGAGCTAAGAAGTGGAAGAGGCAGATATTGAAGACTGTGTTGGAGTGCACTGTGTTGACCCCAGTAGGAAGGTGAAAAGAACACAATAGACTCCAGGGCAGCAGTGGTGACAGCTTGACATAGCCATGAAGTTTAGAGGACACAGGGCTGGTGCGAGATGCTTGCTGGGAGGAATCCAAATGTGGCTCACTGGGCCTGGCAGAGCAAAATAAGAATGAGCTGCTGGGTCACCAAAAATGGGACAAAGGTGTGTAACTCCTTTAGACCAAATAAGAGCCCTTTGCTGAGGAGCCAGCCTAGAGTCATTTTTAAAATGATACCACCCAAGCGGCAGCTTAGAGGAGCAATGCAATCCAATGAGGGATGCCCAGGGGCTGAGAGTGTCAGATGTGGCCAAGAAGAGGGGACACTCCACATCCAAGGGAAGCACAGAGACCGTGCCAGTGTTAAGTCCAAGAACCTGTGTAAGGTTCTCATGGGAGAATGAGCCGGCACTAGATGTCTGCCTTGACCAGAGGATTTCAGCTTCAGGTCAGAACTGTACCAGGCCACCTAGTCACTTGCTGCCCCTCATGCCTACTCTCCACCCATAGAATTGAGCCCTAGGTGGGTTCAAAATAAAAACTAAGGAGGGGGAGAGACAATGAGATAAGATGGAGCCAAAAAAGGAAAATCCCAGTGGCCATCCCTCCTTCACAGACTGCGAGTCCGAGGCGTTGCAAAGCCAGAAGGGAGACATGATACTGGAATAGAATCGGGAATTTTGATGTAACCCAGGGCTGGAGCTGTTGCAGGAAGCCGCTCATTGTCTTGACTAGCAGAGAGCTGTGGACAAGGAACCCAGAAAGCTGGTGACCTTTGAGCCCTGGCAAAGGTCAGGGCTATGCACCACTGTTTAGTCCAGACAATGGTAGCTGAAGCGAGTTCCCCACCAGATAGTCATGTAAATCCTTACTGATAAGATAGTCTGTCTATTACTGGAACTTGTTTGCCTAAGGGCTTATAGGTGTATCCCAAACTAAATAAAAGGATGGCAAGGCTTGAGCAAAAGCAGAGTCCATCCTCTTGGGATGGGCTCTCGCCTGGCCCCTCAATTTTCAAATTATTTCCTGTCTCATCTCTTTCATTTGTGTGCAGCCCCTCTTCCAGATCCTGAACCCTAAACCACGTGAGATGTGGGGGAGCATACAGAAGCTGTTTGACTATTAAGCTGGACTGGTCTTTTTATTGTCTTAGAGTGTTGCAGAAAGACCAAAAAACTAAGCGATGCTTTGAAGAAGTGGAGAAATCACAGTTTTAATAACACGCGTGAACTCAGGGATTGTTTATCCAAATCAGAGTGGGGATAGCACGTGAGAACCTTGCTTTATAACTGCCCCTCGAGTTCATTGATTTGAAAATATACTCCCTTCCCCCAAGGCCCTGAAGGGAGTATTCTGTTCATCTACCCTTCCCCCAAAGCCCCCTGCCCTCCCACAGGACAGGGCTTTGTTTGGTTTTATGGCCTGA
>PVJC01017647.1:0-32255 GCA_004026665.1 Murina feae | reverse complement strand
GGTGGCAGGGGGTCGGTGGCCTGCTTGGCAGCTGTCCAGGCCCTTGGAGGAGCATCGGGGAGTGGGTAAGAAGTGGCAGGGGGTCGGTGGCCTGCTTCGTGGGCTTCCCAGGCCCTTTGCGGGGCATCAGGGAGCGGGAAAGAGGTGGCAGTGGGTCGGCGGCCTGCTTGGTGGGCTTCCCAGGCCCTTTGCGAGGCATTAGGGAGCGAGTAAGAGGTGGCAGGGGGTCGGCGGCCTGCTTGGCAGCTGTCCAGGCCCTTGAGGGGCATCGGGGAGCGGGAAAGCAAGGCTGCAGGGGCCGGGATCCTGCTTGGCAGCTCCTCAGCCCCCTTGGTGGCACCGGGAAGGGGGAAAGGAAGGCAGCAGGGGACCGGTGAGTGGGAAAGAGTTGGCGGCCTGCTTGGGGGCTTCCCAGGACCCTTCCATGGATCAGGGAGCAGGAAAAGGCTGGCCTGACCACGAGGTGGGGTTTTCCCTGCTTTCTGGTGGCTGGAGGAAGATGGGCAGTAGGCAAGCTTGGGAGGCAGGCAGCACCCAGCCCTGGTCACAGCTCAAAAAAGAGAACAACATGCAAGGGAGGGCAAGAGTCTGAAAGATCAACATAGAGGGGGTGCCTGCTCCAAGCCTCCACGGTGTGCCTGGGGGCAGGCCCCTGACAGGTAGACACACACAGGAGGACTGCTCCGAGCCTCAGATGCGGCTGGGGGCAGGTCCCCAGTGGTGACACACACACACACACACACACACACACACACACACACACACACACACACAAAAAGGCGCCTGGCAGACTGGGGCCATCATAGGACATCCACTGAGGGGTCCCAGACTGTGAGAGGGCACAGGCTTGGCTGAGGGACTCCCTCCACCCTGAGTGCACAAATTTTTATGCACCGGGCCCCTAGTTTGAAAATAAACATGCATGTTTCTGGTTTACCTTATTTGTGGAGTTGGATTCATTACGGGTCCACCAGCCTGGATGTGTGGGCAAGTGGTCTCAGTGAATGCTTCTTAGAAAAAGAGATGTTTCAATGTGAAGATCTAATGACTAAGCAGTTGAAACTTTTTGGGAAAGTTGAAAAAGACAGTATACTTTAGTTAGAAAGAATGCTGGGTAAAAGTTCAAGGACCTGAGAGAAGAGTGTATAGCTAGAATATGAATAACTTTTGGTCTGGATGCAGTGAAGTGTGAAGTACCTAAATCTTAGTCTAAGCTTAGGGGCAGGTCATCTCCATAACCCACCTGGTTCCCCATCCAATCCTATATAATAAAAGCCTAATATGCTAAGTGTCCAGTTGTCCAATCATCCATTCAACCAAAGTGTAATATGCTAGTGATATGCTAAGGCTGCTTAACCACTTGCTAGGACAGGCACTGACCACCAGGGAGCAGACAGTCAACCAGTCACTATGACATGCACTGACCACAGGGGGCAGATGTTCCAAATGGTAGGTTAGCCTGCTGCTGGGGTCCAGCTGATTGGGACTGAAGGAGATGGGCCAGACATGAACTGGAGCCTTCCCGCAGTCCCTCCCCAGATGGCCAACCACCTGGCTCCCCTCCCACCCCTCAGCCCCAATTGTGCATCTGTGGGGTCCCTCAGCCTGGCCTGTGCCCTGTTGAAATCAGCAACCCCTCCGGGATGGCAGAGAGCCATCCCACTCAACACAGGAGCTGCCCTCTGGTGGTCAGTGTGCTCCCACAGGGGGAGTATCACTCAGCCAGAAGCTGTGGTGCGAGCCTCTCCTGCCTCCACAGCAGTGCTAAAGATGTCTGACTGTTGGCTTAGGCTTGCTCCCCACCATCAGTTGGACATCCTCCAAGGGCTCCCAGACTGCGAGAGGGCGCAGGCCAGGCTGAGGGGAACCCACCCCCCCAGTGCAGAATTTTGTGCACCAGGCCTCAAGTGTTATAAATAAAACGAGAGGCAGATCATATCAATAGAGGTAAAGTTATAAACTTTATATATTTATGTATCTTCATGACTGAGATGGACAAAAAACTAAGGTGAAAAATTTTCAGACCCAGAAAGATGGTTAAGGAAAAATACCTCTCGAATTTGTGTCACAATTACTGGTCTTAGTTCTCCAATGGCTTTCTACATGTCAGAGATGATGCTTTGTCTTTTGTAGGAATCCCACATGGCACTTAGCAGTCACTGAAATCAATAAAGACTTGTGGGTTAATTGATTATAGTGTTAAAGGTACCATCAATTCACTACACCACTTGGGGTTTTCACAGTACTAAAACTAGCCTGAACTTAGGTAACTATTCTGTCTGAGTTCCTATAAAATGAAATAACTCAAGCCTTACCAAAAAAAGGAGGGAGGATATTTTCTTTTTTTCTTTTCTGAGTTACTCATTAAGTATGAGTTTGGACTAAAGCAACCCAAAATAGAGGAAAGGCAAATCTTTTCCCCTGCATTAAAAAAAAAATGGCTTCATAACAATAAAGACCCAGTTGTACTTGTGTGTGTGTTAGATCTCCATTCTATGAGTCAAATAAATATTTATTAAATGTAAACAAACATATAAAAAAGGGTTTGGGGGGATTAATCACTACTTAGTGGCTGAAAACATAGAAGACAATATCAGCATGCTGTCTATTACTATGTATTCTTGTTTGAGTAATATACACTATCCTTTAGCAGATGGGACTATCACTTTTCTCAATATTCAGATGGCAAATGGTAAATCCTGTGAGTCATCAAGTAAGAAAATCAAGAAGGATCATGGCTACTTGATATATTCTGTTAGAAATGCATGAGATTATATCACATTTACATGCAGGTAAAAGAAATATTATTTAAATTTTTTAATGGTAACTAATCTAAAACATTTCAATGATAATTATTTTAAAGGTCTGAGAATATCTACCTTTTTAAAGAATAAGATTCTATGAATTAAAACACTAATTCTAATTATACAATGAATTAGGCTTATTTTTTAATTAACATATCATTTTACTTAATTTGCATATATCACAAAATCATAAATGGCTATAGTTGTTATAGACAGAAAAGGTAATAAAGCAGGTCTATCAGAGGTGACATGCTAGAACCTCACAGAAAGAATATATCACAAATTAATTAATAAGATGTTATATTTGACCATCATAGGTAATATCTGACAATCATGGGTAAGATGAAACTATTTCAGAAGGAGACAAACAAAATGAATGAACTTAAAATGCCTTTTGGGGGAAAAAAGATATATTTATTAACAGTAGACTTCTCATAATAGTAACTATATTTGAAGTAAGTTCCATAGTAAAATATAAAATGCCAGAAATATTTATGTAAATGTCCTTAAGAATGAAAGCTCCCCTGAGGAAAATTGAATAAGAATGATTTTGTTCAAAATAAAATCTAAAATTTGTATCATCTAATGTCAAATCCCACATAGTTACCTGACAGGATTAAAATGGAGGAAAAAATTTCTTTAGATTATCAACTAAATGTTTTGAAGAACATACTACAAAATTTTAAGTGGTTTGGAATAAGTCCCTGTCATTTATTTATTTATATAAGTATTTTCAAGTATTCAATGTTTCTCAAAGGAATAAATAAATGAATGCAATCAGAAAAAGTGCATGAACAAAATTCCCAGTAAATATGTATCTCCTAACAATAAGAAAAACTCATACAATAATAAGGACAAAATTTACCTTTTCCATTTGTGGGGTTGGCAGGACTGAAATTAGGAGCTCCATCTTCCCAACAAAGAGATTGAGATCCACAGATGTACAGAGACCTCCCTAAAGTCGCATGGATAACATGTGGCAGAATTGTATTTTATACCTGTATCTGCTAACTTTAAATTTAACTTCCTTTTTACTTTCTATGGCATGTGATGGCTCACAAATCATGCCCACATACACTCTTCATTTGAACTTCACAACAACCGTGTGAGGTAAGGGAATGAGTGAGAAATGATAGGTAAAAGTTGGAAACCATGAGCAAGTTTGAGGACTGACCTGCTGAATAGGAGCATCCAGTGGGTGTCAGAGAGGTTAGCTGTGGGAGCAATGGGAAATCAGACAAGTTAAAAATGGGGCAAGACTGTGATGGGCCCTGAAATCCAAGAAGAGGAATTCTTATTTCTTTAGCAATATATGGGGGAGGGGAGGGCAAAAGTAGTTTTACAGTTGTGAGTGGACAGAACAATTTATTCTTGTATTTTTTTAAATTATTGTATTATTTTCCATAAGAACTGTAAACCTATTTTTCCCACCCCTGTATACTATTTTCTGATTCTAGACTTATTCAGCAATTAGACCTAATTGCTAGTAGACTGTTCCAATCCTAATACTCTTCAAACATTTGATGAAAACTGTAGGAGGAGAGCAAAGGCCATCTTATAAGTATTCAAGAAGGTACAACAGACGTTGTCACTTAAATCTGAAACCCATTGTATTTCCCAAGTATTTTCAGGAGATAATAAGCAAAAGAATACTGTAGTAGCACCTAAGTACAAATTATAAATCAACCTGCCAATTATAATAATGCAAAAGATAAAACTACATTGGAATAGCATTTTATCATTTATTTATCTTTTCTAATTTGATTCTTATACCCACCTGAGGGGGATACAGAACAAGGATTCTAACTTCCAGTCAATAGATGACATTCACAGAGGTTAACTGCCTTTCCCAGTGTCATATAGTCCAGGTCTATTAACTAACTTAAATAGTCTTTACACTGTTCTTCAGCTTCCTGTTGGGAGCTTTCAGTCAGATACTTGCTTTCACCAGCTCCCCAAATCAGTTACAGGTGGTCCCTTCAGTGCTACAAGGTCCAGCCTGAAAATCATACCAAATCCTGTTGTAGTTGGTATTTGGTGGCCTGCGATCAGAGACAAGTTTTCAGATGCCAAATCACTGATCCACCTATAATCTTTGCCTCTAGATCTTTATAGTTTGGCCCCGGTCTACTCCTATGTTGACTAAATGCTCCATATTCTTTGACAATCTAGATTGCTATTTTTTTTCTTTGGCACCTGTTATAGACCAGAATATGATTCTTTGGTCTTTGTATTTCTCTGTTTGTAATGTGGTATTTTTATGAATTCCCTAACCCCTCTTGTTCCTGGACTTCGTCTTTGGATCACAGGTCCCTCCCTGATCAATAAGACATACCACACATTTCCTAATGGACATGGAGTGGCCAGCCTTGTCTTCAACTACTGACTCTCAAGTTCAACAAGGGCTTTCAGACCATAGCCACCATCTGGTCAAAATAGACTATAACCATTTTAAAGCAGGCCCCTCCAGAAGCCCAGTTCTCCTAACTGATCTCTCAGGTTTTCATTCCTACACCTGTAATTGAAGCTTACTTCACTAGAAAAACCATAGTGAGTAGCCTGATTTTGCATTATCTCAATTGATTCTAGAAGGAGCTCATCCTGGGCTGAACTAGCAGAGCCATCCATCACAGAGGCTGTTCTGAATAGAGCTGCACTAAGCATTTCCTGCTTGAAATACTTCTATCTTTATTATGTTTTGTTTTTCTATCCTTTAGGAAAATGCGATCAAGGTGTTTCTCAGCAATTCCACTTTATTGCTAACCGGAAACAACAGTGTAAGCATGAAAGCAAGAGATAGGGATAGGTGGGAGGTGGGCAGGCAATTGAGTTTTAGAAAGCAACAGCTTTCTGCAGCCTGGAGAAAATTATCAAATCTTATTTAACATGTTATTCAGTTAGATACGCTTTAATCAGGTGTCTAAACATGTATGTGTAATTGTCATACATTGCCAAGTACAAGTCAATAGACATATGAGATGACACAAATGGATAAATGGCGTGAGCATCTCCCCGGGGCTGAAAATATAACATTAAAACCTACTCAGGGGTGAACTATCTTCTTACATTGGCATAATATTTCTCTGGATTTCCCCAAGTGGCAAAATTGGTATTTTAAAATCAGACATACTCTTAACTCTGAATTACCCCAAGTGTTGAAATGTGCATTGTTAAGAAAATAAGAGGCCAAAAACGTCTGAGAAAACTTCAGGTACCCTACGCTCCAAGACTTGTTGGGCAGGGAGCAGATGAATAATATAAGTCAGAAAGGACCTTTTTTATTTGTTTCCTTTCCTTGGTTGGTTCCTCCTCAGTCTTGGTCTATCTTGAATCTCTCATTCTCGGGAAGATCTGCCTGACAACAGTGGGAATTTGCTCTCTTTCCCCCTGCACTGAGTTGGCAATTCTCAGTCATCACTTTGTGGATATTTTAAAAGACAGCACTCTAACAGGGACATCTGCCTCAGCCATCCTTCCCCAAATGATCATGCTGTTTAATGATGTTCAACTAGCCATTTAACAAGTCTAACTTCCCCAACTTGTAAATATTTATTCCTTTAACAAGCACTCTCAACCATATATTTGCTAAGACATAGAGATATAAAGCACTGTGGCTCCCTCCAAGGAGATGTGTGAGTTTGTAGAATCTGTCAGGTTGCAATTAAGAACTAAATGGAAGACATCAATTCAAGTGTACATGAATTGTTCAGCACCAACAATACCTGCAGTTATTCTGGGTGCCAGTGCAATTTACAATGTGCCCACTTGAGAAGTAGAGTGGAGACAAGAAAATATTTTTTCATATATTTTCCAAATACAACAACAAGACTTTCTTGGGGGGGGGGGACTTATGTCATGATCACAGCCACAATCATCTGTATTTCCAGGTCAGACATCACTAATTGACACTTTATTTCCGAGTCAGGAAAATTCTACTCCGATCTGCTACTTCAGGCAACCACTGTGAATTGAACAGTGTTGGCACACGAGATGACACCTAGTATTTCCCATTCTCACATAGAGACTAATTTTTTTCAAATGTCATGTAGTTTACAGTCTCAACCAAGCATGTCAAACTCGAAGGCTAACACAGGCCAACTAAACAAGGCATGTAGCCCAAGGGCTGTGAGTTTGACATGCTTGGTCTAAACCATTAAATAGTCAATCTGATTAAATGCTAACTATGTTTGTGTAATGAATATTCAACATCTTGCCCCCTCCAAGTGTTTACACACTGGAGTTACTCCTAAAATGTCGTTATTAAAATTTCAGTGAACTTACAGAACTGTACGCCTGAAACCTATCAAATTTTATTCCCAATGTCTCCCCAGTAAATTGAATAAAAAAGTTAAAAAAAATTCAGTGAAAAATTCTCAATCTTTTTCCACCCCTGTCTCCACTAAATGCACTGTTCTTGCTATGGAAGTTATCCTTCCCCCCACCTCGGGATTTCTTTATTGTTTACTTCCAAACTCTTTTGTTGGAGATGAATTTCAAGCACCTAAATGGGCTCTATGCCTTCAAACAAAGTCTTCTAAATAACAGACCATAAGTCACTGGCATTGGATTTCCTTGAAATACTATACAAACATGGATCCTACTACAGACCTAGCAGGCCCACATTTAAGGAGGATACTGTTGAATTGTGTGTGGATGGGGAGGACAGTATGTAGCTCTGAAAATCTGCCATATGATTCTGACACACGAGAAGGTCAGTAAACTACTGTCCATGCCGTTTCTTGAAGATTCATGGCTTTCTTGCCATGTTCTCTCCAGAAGTAGTTCAATCTTAGAGAACCTTTGCTATGCATATTTCTATTTCTGAACTTTAATTTCTTACTGTCAAGGCCACACATGCTAAACAGTGCCTTACTAATAACAAGAATAACAAGCTTTTATTCCCCCAAAACTTCTTATCTTAAAAAAAAAAAACAACTCATGAATTCTGCCTGATAGGAAACTCCATTCTTAAGATACAGCATCCTATTAAGGAAAAACAAATGAAGCACTTTGCTCAAGAGATTTTTATTTAAATGCTCTCCATTTGACACAGTGAAACTTTGACTTCCAGAGAGTACAACTGAGAGGACAAGAGCTTGACCTTCTTTTTATCTACCTCCTAGCAAATAATTCTGTTTCTTACATAGTCTGGCTTGCATTATTTCTGGCTTACCCATTGTTCATGACACAATAATGTCAATAAAGAAGCGAGGTTTAACTGTGCAGGTGTTTAGTGTGCCATTGACTTAAGTGCTTTTAGAAAAGGCATGTGCCAGTTCATCGCATTTTCAGCTCAAACTATTTTCGTATCCTCAGAGACTCATGTACATGTCCACCTGTCTATATTCTCTGCAGATATTAGATTTTATGATCTCTAATCAAAATCGTACACCTGATCTCGCTTTGGCAATCATCTGAGAGTCTTACTTGACATGAGGTGAGAACTAGCAATTTTAAGTGTCAAAATTGAAGTTATAGATAATATTCTGTTTCCTTGCTTCACTTTGACTATTTCAAATTTACCCTATATTCCTCCTTGGGACAAATCTAATTTTCCACAGTAAAAAATTCAAGGTTCATAATACACAATGGACTGGGCCACAAACACTTAACATGTACCCAGGATCTCATGTGTGTCTTAGACACATTTTCCCCCTTTGACATTTACCTTCTTCACAGTTAAATCAGTTTAAACACGAGGAGAAGCTATTTCTAAATTATACTTTCAAGAAGGAAAAGGGGATATCTGTGTATAGAGTCTGGACCATTTATATTAGTTTGGGGGGGGGATGTTCATTGGAGATGGGTTGTGAAAAACCCATGTTTGTTTTTCGTGATTCTTAATAAATAATCTGTAATGACAGGCTTACTTTTACCAGAGAACTATTAACAGGTTAAGCGCCCTATCAGTCACCGGTGATTGACACTATACTTTCTGTCCAGAAGACAAGACAAGCAGAGTGCTTAGTGTGTTAATTAACATTTATTATCCAACAGACATTTATTGGGTACTTACTATCTACCAGATACTATTTTGGGTGATTGAAAAAGAACCGTTGAGCAGTGTAAACTCCCTACTCTCATAGTGTTGACTTCATAGCCTCAAAAATAAGAAAAATAAAGGCTCTTTTCCTAGGGAACCACAGACTCTATGGTATAGTTTTAGTGTTGAGTATCATGGGTACACAATGCGTGCTGGCAAATATCTACCATATATAAACATGAAAGCAGCCTGGCTTTGCTGACATCTATACCAGATTCCTATGTTATGGCCCCATTTTTAAAAAATACATAAAGAGGAAAGGAAGTTGGGAAGGATATGGAGGAGGTATTTGCTTGTTGAAATTTTAGTCACCAGACAAGTTTTGCGTAATTGTTTCTAATACGAGCCTATGTTAATCTTTTTAGAGCCTGTGTTAATTTTAGAGAAGTTGCTTTCTAGCATAATAAGATCTGTCAAATGCAAGTCATCTCATTGTGCCCATGATATGAACAGACATTTACATGATGTGGACTACAGCAGATAGATATTGCTGTTGTGGGGAAAAGAGAAAAGGTAGCAGGGTTGTCCCATTTCTTGGTGTGTTCTGGTCACATTTCATTTTAATGTGATTAGGGGCCATTTGACACTTTAATCAGGGTGATATCTCATATGCCTGAAACACTTAGCTTGGGACAGGAAACAGAACACTGACATTGGTTTTCTTCCCATCTTCAATGTGTCACTGTCGCTCCAACCTGGTGGGTACCAATGGGGGTGCAGAGAAGAATCATGGCTACACATTTAGTGAGTTCTGGGTCAGAGGCCAGATGACAAGTATATCAAGACTTTTATGAATGGACTTCTTAAGGATTAAGCCAATCCCATCTTCATTTCGTGCTGTTGCTATTGGCTGTTTTCCTGTACTGAACAAATCCCCCTGAAATCAGACACCAAGGTGACATATGTTATCTAAGATGAACATGCTTTTTTGGATCATACTGAAGTCAATTTTGTCTACTGTCCAACTTTTATTGACAGTGCAGGTACTAGGCTAGTCGTTTTTATATAAATGTCATATGTAATTGTCATTACTACACTTAGAAATAAATATTTTATTCAAATTTCACCAATGAGGAAATGGAGACAGACACTGAATTGCTCACTTGAAATTATGTAATTAGATGTGATATTGGAATTGAGCCTTTCATCTTTTTTCCTAAATCACTGAGAAAACTGAAGTCGCAATAAGAGAACTTCTAGAAATGCAAAGTATCATGAACTTCCACACTTGTTGTTTTAGTTGCAGTTCAATTATTTTGGCTGTCGAATCATCCATTGACCAAAATGGGGTGCTCTGATCAATAACTTAGCTATCAAACTTTGTGACTGAAATTTCTGAACCACCAGAGCTTTGTTGTTGTCCTTCCTCCACAAGCAAAATGAGAGAAGTGAGACAACCATATGAGTAAATTTGCAGGCCATTCCTAAATCTAATTCCACATCCTCATAAAATATTTTACATGAGCTGTCTTCATTCTGACTTTACAGCAAATGCTATGAAGCAGGTCTATTACACCTGTGTTAAACAGTGATGAGACTGCAAAGTAGAGGTGTAAAGTCAATTACTCAAAATCCCAAAGCCAGTCAGAAGAACTGATTATTTGGTTATATATAGAGTGTCCCAAAAAAATGTATACACATTTGAATAATTATTAATTCCAATGGGTTAAATCTGAAAAGAAATATCAATGGAGCTTTCAGGAAAAAAAAACCTGTGTATACATTTTTTGGGACACCTATTCATTTTCCATTTCTATTTTTAGTGGCTATTCAACTTTTAATTACTAACTTGTAAAAGCTGTTTATTCATTGGTAGCATTAATTCTTTATGCAACACAGTTTCATATATTTTTTAGTTTGTCATATCTTTTAACTTTGCATGTAAAATGATTAAACTTTTATGAGGTGAGATTGATTATATTTTGTAGCTATGGTAAAATACTTAAAAAGTCCTACTTTATCTCAAGAGTATAGAAATCATTACCTACTTTTTTTCTCAATCATTTGGAAATATCAAAACAACCTAACTTCCCAACAATATGGAAATGATTAATACGTCTGAGTGGGTGGGTTATGGGTAATATTCCGCTTTCTTCTTCTTCAGAATTTTGTGGTTTAAGTATATCAGGACTCTTCTTATCCCCTTAAATCCGCTTAAAGTGTCTACATCAAGAAAGACACTTTACTGTCTCATGGACCTGGCCAGTTCAGGAATAGACCCTCTACAGGTTTTCAGGACCAGGTTTGTGTTTCAGGCTCCGCCCCCCCCCTCCCTGACTTTGAATTTAGTTGCTCTGCTTCTTCTGCTTCATTCACAGGTATAATCTCATCTAGTCATGACAAGATAGCTGTTTGACACTATGCATGAGGGGCAGTTAGAATGGTGTCATAGCTCCTTCTAAAGAAGCAGGGTTTCATTTAACCAGGAGCCTTGGTTTCGTATTAGCTCATTGGCATGGGTTTGTTAGGTCCTTCGTCCATCCCTGATCTAATCACAATGGCCCTGGGTCACTTAAGCCAATCAAGATCCATCCCTCAAGGTTAGAGTGGGGTCCATTTCACACCAAATATTCTGCTAAGAGTAAATTTCTTAAGAGATCATCAAAATACTATTTGGCAGGAAAAAAGAATGGATACCAGTGATGTAACAAACAAATGCCCTCTACAAATCAACCTTCATTGTTCTTGGTAGGAAAAGAGTATGTGCTCAAACCAAATTTTAAAAAAAGTGAGTGAAGTAGTTTTCTTTTCTCACCCAATCAATGTCTCCCAGAATAAAGAGAGGTTATTTCTGGAAGTGCACATTCTAAATGATCATATCCAGCATCCCTGGCCTGGCTGCCAACCGAACTTGTTAACAACATAGTCCTTGGAAATGTCATTCATCTGCTTAATTAGCCCGAAAGGAAGCACTTGTTTCAAATTAGAAGCAACAGCATTTCTGAAATGGACATAATAGCATTCACAATGGCAACTTGTTAAAGTAACAGGGCTTTTAAGGCTGCATTTAAATGAAACTGACTGGACCCAGAACTATGTTCATTCACTTGGTTTCCCAAATCTCATAAGCATCCACATTTTCATCACCTCCAGCTATAGTACTATCCTCGTCACCAAGGAGGAAATTAGTTCTGCAGCAATTGGTTGTATACTACTCTGACAACAGCACTGTTGTGGACATATTGCAATCACAACTTTGACATAAATACGTAATTATTGGGATTTTGTGTTTCTTTATGATGTACACAAGTCACAAACTAGTTTCTTAACAGGTATTTCTGTGCAAGCATTCACATATATTTGAAAAAATAATAATTGAGACAAGAAGGAGAAACAGCAAGAGTTAAAGAGAGTAAGTTGACTCAAGGGAAACTAAGTTTTTCCTATTTGTTTAATTCAAATGACCTTAATTATACATTTCCCTAAATAGTTAACAGTTTACATCTAGTGGACCCAGTGGGTGAACTGTAAATATCTTTGTTTGATCTTCCCACTTTCCATTGTTATTGCCCTGGTTTTCTTCAAATAAGCTTATTCTTTCTCACCTTTGAGCTTTGGTTTATGGTGATTTCTTTACCTCAATTTATGGGTCCTCCCCACTATTCTCAGTTGCTTCAAACACTTTATTTATAAATAACCGTATATGTGCAGTGGACATACCTAGTATGCTGCTTGTCTGGCCAACCAACTTTTATTTGGAGAATGAAATTTCCCTCTATCACACTCTCACTAATGCTGTCAATCCCAGATGTTGGGTCAATCTACAGCCACATAAAGGAACACATGACAATGGCAGTCAATCCGTATTCCATGCTACAAGCAGAGAGATCAGCCTAAAGTGAACTGACATATGTAAAAATCGGGTGGAAAGTCTCTTTTCAAACATGACCTGTAATTGTATTCGCTCCTGGTGGTCTCCTTCCCACAACACAGAAAGATAGGACCAGAGAATGAAGCTCAGTAAAGCTAATACAGAGGGGATCAGAGCTGAGTTATAGGAAAAAAGAGAAATAGCCAAGAGCAATTTCTGAGCTCCTAGATTCAGCAGGAATTAAAGGCCACTATACTCCCAAATCCCCTAAGTGTGTGAGCCAATGATATCCCTTTATTGCTTAAAACAGTCACTCTTGGGTTTGTGTCACCACAAAAATACTTATGACCTGTCCTTTTGACACTTGGCTTTTTTCTTTTTAATCTCTTAATGGACTTGGGTTTGTGTCACCACAAAAATACTTATGGCCTATCCTTTTGACACTTACTTTTTCTTATCTTTTAATGTTTCATATTAAACTGCACTTGAATGGTATTTAATAGCCACTTGCTGAACGTAACCTGTAATAGCTTTCTAAATCAGAACCACATACTACACAGAGTATGAAAAGAGCCAACCGTGAGGATGAGTATGGTAGTGGTGATGGCCTTGGTGAGGGGATGTAAGTGACATAAAAGTTTTTGAGGATGAAAAATTCATTAGCAATGTTGGAAGAATTTGTCTTCAAAACACACAGCCCTGTCTCTAAGCCCTGATTCACAATTTTCTTGTGTTGCCTATGTAATTGTGGAACAATAATGTTGGGTTCATATATGTAAAGAGATTTTCTTTTAACCCTTGTTTGAAGACATGGAAAGTATATCTAATAGAATCATTGCTTGTGATATGGCTTAATTATTGAAAATCAATTTCACTCATCATTACAGCTCTCCCCACTACCAACTCTTGCCCCCACAGAATGGCGAGATCATTGCTTGCTGAGCGTTCCCACTAATTAAGAAATTCAAACCAGGAGGACTGAATATGAATGCTATCTCACCACAGCTCCATAGGCAAATTCTACACCAAATTATAGACCCCAATATACTGCAGAAAGTAGTTTACAGATTTGGACAGTATAAAAATAATTATCTTCATAGCAGCATAAAATATTTTAGTGGCTGAGACAGGTGAACTGTGCGGGCTTTTCCAAAATGATTACAATGCATTGCCCCTATGTTAGGAGTTCAGGTGTAAGATTCCTCTACACTCTGGTGACAGGTTAACCACGAACAAGGCAACGGAGCCCAAGTTTGACTCCTAACCTGCAGAATATTAGTTATCATAGCACCTTACCCAAAGGGCTGTTGTAAGAATTACATGAGCAAATGCTAGAAAGTCCTTTTGCCAGGACACTAAGTTTTTCCAAATGCCTGAATATATACATATGTGTGCACACGGTATTTGATTAGGACCTAATAAGCAAGCAGAAAAGATCGTGAAAACCATATGCTCTTAGTTTACTAATGATGAATCTAAGGCTCAGAGTATAGAAGGCCTTGGCCCAAGACAGTACTACCTGATGCCTGCAGATGCAGAGCCAGGTCCAAAGTCTCCTAATTTCCAGCCCAGTGAGCCCTCCACTGCACAGGGGCTTTCCTCCAGAGCTGTGGACAGAAGCCATGCATCCTCTGAGGTACCAACGATAGGTTGGAGCCTCTCTGGCAGAGCACATCCTCACATATTCATGCACACTCACATTTTGGTATCTTAAGACTAACTACTCTGCTTTGCCACTATATGTTTCCTCTGTCTTTCAGATTTCTCTAAAATATAACCATTATTGCTCCATTTAGCGTTGTGCCTGTTAAATCCTTCCCTCTTCCTTCCGCTCTTTCTTTCAACCTGCATGCGTATTTGTGTACATCACTTTAGTTGGATTCATGTTCCTAGTTATGCATACACTGAACACAGAACCCCCACAACTATCTCAAGAGTATGAGTAGGTCTCTGGTGGCCTCTCTGTATAAGCTTGATTCAAGTTGGACTGTGCAGCATTTCCAACATGCTTTCAATGCACCGCTGCCCCACCACACCCCATCCACCGCCAAGTGTAATTCCTGGTGTGTGGCCACATAAAGAGGCCATGGGGACACTGGAAATATAGGCCATAAGCACCTGCTTTCAGGTTTAGAGAACCATTATCCAACTTGCAGGAAGTGGGGCGATACTTTCAATAAAAGGCTCAGTTCCCCCCACAAATTTGATGTACATTAAATTAAATTTGCTTTTTGGTGATAAACATTTTTTTTTCTCATAAATTGAATACCTTATCTCAGACTGGAAAAAAGCATTTTCAATTCCTTCAAAATGTTCTGTAATAATAAGGCAACTCACTCTTCTATTTTGTTCTTTCCAAAGTAATTGGCTTTGATTCACTTTTGATTTTTTTATATTGTACTTAAAAAGCCCAAGCTCCTGAATCAATAATGCAGGACTGAATTTTCTGTCCTCAACAATTATTTACAGAGTGTGGGAATACTAGTAATTTAACATGCCGTTTAGGCGGTATAGTAGTTGAGTTGCTTGCCTTTTAACTTGATAGAATGGGATGAAAGAAGTCATTGCGGCCAAGGGGAAAAAAATCAGCTCATAAGCTACCAGTATTCTAAACATCATTGCTTTAGGAACAAGAAGAAACGTCTAGGTTTGGCGCATATGGAGAGAAAGCACAATATTACAACGTGAGGTATATAGATGGAGAGACTATCAAACCATACAGGTACTGAACCATGTTAACATGTACCAACATAAATAAGCAGAATTGTAAAATTGTTGGTTATCATAAAAAATCTGTGGTATGGATCATTTGATATGGGTATTATTCCTCACAACATGTAGGCAGTTACTTGCTACATTTATGCATAAGGCTCTAATTTGCAGTAAACAAAAATATCTTATTGTCTAAAGTTGCTGTGGTGGGTGGCTGATGGGAAAGAGTGCTAGAAATACAACACAAAAAATATTAAGAAAAGAAGGATAAAAATACCTAGAAGTGGACCATAATGCCAGTAGGCTCTTGAAAGCAGATCTGTCCTAAATGTGAATGGAGTCTAGCAGTATCATACACAGAGTTTGAAAAGAGACTTCAGCCTGGCCAGAGTGGCTCAGTAGTTGAGTATCGACCTATGAACCAGGTGGTCATGATTTAATTCCCAATCAGGCCACATGTTTAGGATGCAAGTTGGATCCCCAGTGGGGCGTGTGAAGGAGACAGCCAATCGATGATTCCCTCTCATCATTGATGTTTCTATCGCTCTCTCCCTCTTCCTTCCTCTCTGAAATCAATAAAGATATATTTTTATAAAAAGAAAATAGACTTCATCTCACAAGTCAATGATGCTATGCTGATTTAATTGTCCTGAAGTGTGAGATTGAGAGGGACTCTGAGGCTGTTCAGAGACCTGATGTAATCTATTGATTTCTGTTATAGATGTGAGAAAGGGGAGAAGGCATAGTGGACCTGAGTCACTTTATCAATTTTTGTACTAAATTCTTTTCTCTCCTTAATGCCTTCTTTATTAGCTCATGCTAAGTATCACTCAATAAATAGTTACTTAATGCACGTGTAAATAAACCAAGGACCTTATCCTATTATTCTCTCCCACATGAAATGCTTTATTTTGAGTCCTTACCCTTTCAGCTTCCACGGTAAGTAGACTGGGTATTCTATCACATAGGATTCTCTCATTCTGTGACTGCCTGATGAACTACTTCACTATGTTCAGTCTTTGTCAAATACCATCTTCATGGAAGTCCACCTGACTTCCCTATTTCAGACTGCATTCATCCAATCTGCTCCTTTTAAAATCAAGTTCCCTCAGACTCTATGAATAACTTCTTTATTAAGACTAATGATTGCTCCCCCAGCTAGAAAGTACATTCTACTGGAGTAGGAACCATTGCTTCATTGCAGAGCCTAGTAGACACTCAATAAATATGTTAAATGAATAAACTCTTTACAGGAAAACTTTCCCATCTAATGGCATTATTAGCAGCATAAACTGAGGGGCTGTATTCTATTTCTTTTGCATTTTCAAGGGACATATAGCAAAGCACTGAGAACAGGCATTTTCTTGAACATTTGCTAATTGATTTGACCTAACTTCAATAATCCATTTATGATCTATGCACTGCTATCAAACAAAAAATATTTTTCAGCACTTGCTATGTACTAGGCACCATGCCAAGTTATTTACATACATTATCTCATTTAATTCTCACAAAAACTCTGTGAGACATCATGCTCTTTATCTCCATTCCACAAATAAAAAGATTGAGGCTGAAAGGCTACACTATTTCTCCCAGGTCAACTTAGCCAGTAAGTGACAGAGTGTGGGTTGCTTGAGGCTATCTGACATCAGAGGCCAAGCATTTAACCAGGTTACAGAGAAAGTAAGGATTTGGGGACATAGTTGAAGACTACCAGATTGCAAGTAAATTTCTAATTCTGGTTCTACTAGATGCTAAGTGATTCACTTTTTTGTTTATTTTTTAAAATTATTTTTGTTCTTTTGAATGATTGATTCACTTTGTCTCTATCCTAGTTTTTTCTATCTAATACTGAGAGATCATTTTTGCCCAGGCTCAGAGAAATGACAAAAGTAAACAAATAACCTACTCTTGCAAAGTGTTCGGGATTCCAAAAATAAAAAGCCTGCTCTATATTTCTAGGGAACATTAAAATAATATGAGCTTGAGCATTAATAACCTGTTGCTGCAGGAGGAATGGATTGCAGTTAGCAGGAAACAGCTCTTCACATGTCATAAACGAAAAACTCACTGGGAAACACTCAATGCTCAAAGAGGAAGGAGCCAGAGCAGGGGCTGGCACAGCTGGTGCTCTCTGAGTGACGGCAACCATGGTGCCACGCTGGAGGAAGCTGGACTAATCCGACCCAGCTGGAAGGACTGCACACTCATAAAAGTCACTGTTATTTCTAAAGCTAGTTCTTCTGGTGGTATGGCATTGAAATAGCAAGGATATCCCCAAACGCCCTCTACAGATGTTAAAAAGAAAATCATATGTCAGCTAGTAAGCATTAACTTCCAAAGCAGGGTATTCATTAGCACATTCATGAATTTGAGTTCTGTTTTTCCTTCTTATCATCCAGAACCTGCATTTTTCTAAGGCCTCATTCATTGCAAAGAACAAAGACTTACTCAGATGTTCCATGAAAAGGGGTGCATCGTAAGGAATAAGACCTCCTGCACAGACCATTATACAAGCACCACCATCCAATAAAACATTACAAAAAGCAAAAAATTGACATGGAGCAAAGGAAGTCAGGGCTGGGTCTCACACTCTATATATTTGTTACATTTCCCTCTACTAACCAACATCATCTCCTTAATCTTCTTTTTTTAATATTTTATTGATTTTTTTACAGAGAGGAAGGGAGAAGGATAGAGAGTCAGAAACATCAATGAGAGAGAAGCATTGATCAGCTGCCTCCTGCACACCTCCCCACTGGGGATGTGCCCACAACCAAGGTACATGCCCTTGCCTGGAATCAAACCTGGGACCCTTGAGTCTGCAGTCTGACATTCTATCCACTGAGCCAAACCAGCTAGGGCTCCTTAATCTTGATATTTCCAATTATTTTCATTGTTTTCTTCTAAAACTCCTAATAGAACATAGCATTTCCTCACTATATTAAATATGTGTCTAAGTCAAAACCACAATGAGATACCACTTCATGCCTGCTAGGATTTATCTGACTTTAAAGTTCAGTTGTAGTAAGTACAGGCAAAACGAGGAATTATTGAGAGGAATAACTTTCCCAAAAGAATAGCCATGATATGCATAGCCCCAAATAAGAGGGAGGGTAGGTGGATCACAGTAGCAAAGAAGAACATGGAAAAACATAAAACTTAATCCACAGGCGGGACCATCTTGTGGGCACCTAGAAGGACACATAATATTTGGTATGTTAGCATAGCGAGAAGCTAGAGAAGAAACTTAAGCTAAGGAGTAACATTATTGTTTTTTGCCTTTCAAAGAGAGATCATGAAGAGAAATAAATGGAGGAGGGCAATAATGAAGGGCAGCAAGAGCAGTTAGGTGGTCCACAGACAGCCTTGATAAGAGAAAATTACGTCATAGCCTCATGCTAGGGCAGTGAGATACGTGATTTAGAGAGATATCTGGGAGTTGTAATCTACAAAATTGATTGACTAATCAGCTAATGACCAGATATTTTGACTTGAATGGCTGCGTGGCTGTTGCTATCATTTACTCAAAGTGAGAATCTGAAAAGGAGTAGATTTGATGGGGAGGATTAAGAGCTCAATTTGCACTTTAGGCACCAGCAACATCTCAGCTGAAATGTCCAGTTAATTGTTAGGTGCAAAGACTGAATGTCAGGAAAGAATGAGAGATACAGGTTTGAGGTTATAAGCATAGAGTTGTTAAAAGAAACAGTGGGAATATCTGAAGTCACTTCTTCCTACGAAATGCCATCTTCCCTAAATACCATTTTTAGAAATATAAGAGATCTTAGAGGTTATTTACAGCAATTCTCCTATTTCTCAAATTAATCGACTATCCAGAGAAAGCAAGTAATTTGCTATGAACCATGTAGTAAGCAGTAAGTGGCAGGGAGAGAGAAAGGGAGAAAGAGTCAAAATTCATCTCTTCCAAATGCAGTCCAGCATCTTCATATTACACTATACATCTAATTACATTGTATAATCTGCACCCCATAAAATAAAATGGCATCTTAGTTTACTTTAATTGTATGTAAACATTCCCTGATTTTTAAAAGATCACATTATACTTATGGATTGATACAGGAATACTATGTGATTATGATTAATTACAACCTCTAAAACTTCTAGTATTGTTATACTATTAATTAGTGTAATGAAGCATTAATTTTGATTGAATATATGATACTAATAAGGTTTTGATTTTAGAAATCATTATCTCATTAACAAGTTATTGCTGTATCTATAGGAATCACTAAATTCTCAACTTACCAAGTAGCAGAATCAACTTCCCAAGTAGCAAAAACCAGAATTACATTCTTGAGTTGTTTTTAATGTTAATTTGTTTGAAAAGAATATATTTTCATCCTGTAGGAAAGGCCAAATTACTCTGGTTTTATCTCTCCTTTCAGCTCTAATGAATCTAAAATATACTCCCCCTTCTTGCTCTTTATGGTAATGAAAATGTGTGAGCCATTTAAAAATTATAATTTAGCACAATATAACAACAATAAACATATATTAGTTTAAAAAATGGTGCGTGTTTTCCATCTCTGTTCTTCGTGGCACATAAAAAAAATAAAAATCTCTGTGAATGAGCTCAGGATTCCAATCAATAAATGAATATGCTATCTTATTCCCTTCTAAGCTATGGAAAAAATAAGAATTACTCCCCAGTCTTAGAAAACTTCAAAAATTAAATCAGGAAGAGAGCTTAGGAACCATTGAAAGACCCTTGCTATGATTCTAACTTCTATCTTATCTCCTGCCCTCACTGAATTGGTCACACTGACTTGCTTTGTTTCTTGAGCATGGCAAGGTCATTCCTGATTGGGGGTTCCCAAACACACTGTTCCTCTGCTTGGCGTCATCTTTTCTCAGATCTCCTCATGGCTAGACCATTTTCCTCGTTAAGACATCAGCTTTACTGTCACCCTCTCAAAGGCATTTCCTGACTATTGATGTGATCCTGCCCTTATTTTCCAACCCATTTCCCTATTCTATGTATATCTAATAGGGAATCTGTCTATTATGAAAGTATCTTCTTTGCGTATTTTCAAGATTTCCCCCCATATCTCCCTCTGGAATGGAAGCGCTAGGTGAGCAGGGACTTTGTCTGTCTTGTTTACAGTTGTGCCTACAGTGTTTAGTGAGGCGCCTCATGCAGAGTAGGGCTCCACAGATGTTTTTAAATGAATATCCCAGCATACCTCCTTCAATGTATGCTTTGGAGCGTGTGGCCCACCAACAAATGAGAATGCTGAGGCAGGGACCTCCAGATTTTTTCACTGGGAGTCAAGAACGCTTTCTGTCCTGATCAATTGTCTGAAAGGATCCTCCTGATGGCATTTAAATATTTGCTGAAAATTTATAAATAGTAACAACAAGAAGATGACAGGTGACATGTACTGGACATCAATTAAGTGCCAAGCATTGCACCGTTTTATATGCTTTAACGCATTTAATGTTTGCAATGACTTTAGGATAATAAATTCTATTCTTACATTTAGCTAGAAAGACAAACAGAAAGAGAGCCAGACTGATCTAAATAACATGCCCACAGCCACCATTTGACATTACCTGCTGGATGAAAATATATTCCTTTCAAAAACACTGGGCTTTTTTAATGATCCCAAACACAGGTACTTAATTATTTTGTGACATTATGTTGTGTAAACCTTACAAGATATTTTATTGAACACTGAAGAAAAAAAGCATCCGACAAGAAAAACAAACTGAAGGCAAGTAATGTCACAGCTAATCGGACTGATGAGGTTTGTATTCTTCACAAGTTTCAATGTGAAGGTAACGCTGGCAGGAGCTCTCACTAAGTTGCATCGTATTGATCACTGGAAAGCTCCGTGGCCTCAGGCTTGCTGATAGATCATTCATCACCGTAACTTCTCCAGTGCCTAATGGAGAAGTGTCAGCATTTGGACCCCAAGGATAACAAGATTAATAAAATTCACAAGCCCGTATTTTACATGTATTTTTCACCCTAAAATAAAATGAACCCGAATCCTGCATTCTTCATATTGACTTTTCTGGGTGTTAATGTCAGATTTCCTTTCAAGGACCTCACAAGTGTCTAAATGGCACAATAAATAATAGACTTAGCCCTGACCAGTTTGGCTCAGTGGATAGAGCGTCGGCCTGCGGACTGAAGGGTCCCAGGTTCGATTCTGGTCAAGGGCATGTACCTTGGTTGCAGGCACATTCCCAGTAGGAGGTGTGCAGGAGGCAGCTGATCGATGTTTCTCTCTCATCAGTGTTTCTAAGTCTCCATCCCTCTCCCTTCCTCTCTGTAAAAAAATCAATAAAATATATTTAAAAAATAATAATAGACTTAAACAGATAATTAAACTTAGAGAAAAGAGATGAGACTGTCTTTACGATCTTGTTTGAACAACAGGTATGTTATTTTCATGGTTGCAGACATTTAAGGAATAAAAATTGACATCCTCCCAATACTGCAGTGGGAAACCATCGAGTCCTGTGTTATGAGTAAATAAATGAGAGCACTTGGGATAATTATAAATATTTATATTGGCACTAATTTCAAACTTTGTTGGAATTTTCACAGTGTCTAAAAGGAAATAATAGAAATAATGAATATCAAAATTATTTTAATATCTGGCTCCCTCTTTCAAAGAGCCCAACAATCTCAGCATCCTTAAACCCATTCTATTTTCTTCATTCTTAAAGATAACTGAACATTCTTTTTCTTTTCCCATGTTTTTTTTTCATTTTTCCTTACAAAATAATTAATTTATAATTTCTTTTTAATTGTTCATTTACCTGAATCCATTAAAAATGAGTCCTAACCTATTAGGACTTGTTAGATATAGGAAGGATGGCTGTGTAGTCACGAGAGGAAGTTCACTAGTTAATTTTCCTAGGTGACCTTGGAGGAAATGTTAAAGCTTGCAGCTCCTCAGTTTTCTATGTATCTTAAGATGAAGTTGAAATGATTAACTCATAGATGGATTTCTCCCTCAGATGCCCTTAACCTTGAACTTAACCTTGATGCCTCCTCACCTCTCATCCTGTGCCAGATCTTTGAATTTAAAGGTTATAAAAACACTGACATATTTTAAATACATGTATAGATGCATTATCCTATTTCTTAGTCTAGATTAAAAGACAACAGTTTCCTGGATTCCGAAAAAAGTTCATGACTATTCCCCTGCTCCTGTTTTCAGAGTCACTGTCAACTCTCCAACTCTACGTATGAAAGGATATATCTTTTTTAAAACAATGTTTTCATTGATTTTAGAGAGAAATGAAGAGAGAGAGAGAAACATCAATGTGAGAGAGAAATATCAAGCCCACAATCTGAGCATGTGCCCTGACTAGGAATCAAACCAGCAGTGCATAGGATGATGCTCAACTAACTGAGCCACATTGGCCATAGGAGAGATTGTCTAATCTAATAAAAGAGTAATATGCAAATTGACCCTCACTCTATCACACCCATAAGCCATGCCCACAAGCCACACCCACTAACCAATCAGGAACAAATATGCAAATTAACTCAAATAAGATGGCGGTGGCCACAGAGTTGGAGTTTCCCTGGGCAATGGAGGAAACCAGGGCCCTGTGGGCCCTGAGCTCTACTCAAGGCTACAAAGTTTCAATTATAGAAGATAAACAAACCCCAGATACCTACTGGGCTGGGATCTTGGATTGCCAGGGGCAACCCAGGCTTTGAGCAGGGGACCAAGGCAACAAAGTTTCAATTATAGAAGTTAAATAAATCTCAGATACCAGCTTCCTGCCAGTCATCCCAGTAGGGACCCAAACCCTGAAAGTGCTGTAGGCAGCCTGAAATGGCCCTCTGCCCCTCACCTAGGCTGGCCAGGCATGCCAGAGGTGGACATCCCCTTAGGGGTCCCAGATTGCAAGAGGGCACAGGCCAGGCTGAGAGATTCCCCACTGAGTGCACAAATTTTTGTGCACTGGGCCTCTGGTGTCTTATAATAGACTAGAGGCACAGTGCACAAAACTTTTGCACTCAGGGCAGGGTGAGGGGGTCCCTCAGCCTGGCCTGTGCCCTCTCGCAGTCTGGGAACCCTCAGTGGATGTCCACCTGCTGGCTTAGGCCTGCTCCCCAGGAGATAGGGCCTAAGCTGGCAGTCAGACATCCCTCTGGCAGCCCAGGAGCCCTCGGGGGATATACACTTGCCAGTGGAGAGCAGGCTTAAGCTGTAGTCGGACTTCCTTAGCACCACTGAGGAGGCAGGAGAGCCTCCCACCACCACCGCTGTACTGGCAGCCAACAGCCTGGCTTGTGACTGAGCAGAGGTCCCCTGTAAGAGTGTACTGACCACCAGGGGCAGCTTCTGCACTGAGAGTCTGCCTCTGGTGGTCAGTATGTGTCAATTTGCTGTGAGGGTCAATTTGCATATTACCCTTTTATTATAGAGGATGAGAGGGCATACTCTGGATTCAAACATTTAAGTTTTATTCCTACTCTTCAAAGTATTAATTTTTGGCCTTGCACGAGTTATATCATTTACTGCATATTAGTTATCTCTCTATAAAAGGAATAATAAAATGAAGTTCTATTTAGAGCTTAAGTGAGATTCTTTAAGCAAAACTCTTGACACCTAGGGAACACTTATTGCTATTGTTATTTATGTTTTAAAATAAAATGGTCATATGCATCTGATTATGTATTTATTTTTCTAATATGTAATAAAAAATAAGAGTTTCAATAAATATTTGGGAAGTGAATGAATGAACACATGGACAAACTAAGGCTTTTGAGTAGGTCAGTAAATATCCTTAATCAAAATCAGATATAAAATCCTTTGCCACAAAATGTGCTAAATAGTGAAGAAGTGTTAGAGGAAAACACTGAAAATACTCATGTTTTTCTTTTTATTTGCCTTTTTTTCCCTAGTACCAGAGCTGTTATCCAATCTTACAATGTAAACAAAAAGCCTGCTCGGATTCAATGTTTTATTTCTTTACGCTCACAGATATAATTGCCCCAAATCACTAACCTGCATGTATGCTAGGTAATGATTTTTAAATGGCTTCAACTAATATCCCTGCACCTAATCTATTTTGAAGCTTTCTTCCTCAATTTACTCATTCAGAATGTTCATTCAAGGTGCTACACAGATGCATTAATATTTAATACTAGAGGCCCGGTGCACGAAATTCATGCACTGAGGGGTGCAGGTCCCTCAGCCCAGCCTGCCCCCTCTCACAGTCCAGGAGCCCTCAGTGGATGTCCTACTGATGGCCACAGTCTGGCAGCAGAGGCTCGGAGCAGTTGCCCCATGTGTGTGTGCGTGTGTGTGTGTGTGTGTCCACTGGGAGCCTGCCCCCAGCTGCATTGGAGGCTTGGAGCAGGCACCTGTGTGTTGTGTGTGTGTGTCCCTGCTGGGGGCCTGTCCCCGGAGGCTCAGACCAAGTGCCATGTGTGTATGTGTGTGTCTGCTATGGGCCTGCCCCCAGCCGCATCACGTAGGCCCAGAGCAGTTGCCGTGTGTGTATGTGTGTGCGTGTGTGTGTGATTTAGTGTTTAGTGTATGTGTCTCCACTGGGGGCCTTCCCCCAACTGCATCAGAGGCTCAGAGCAGTCATCCCATGTGTGTATGTGTGTCCCCACTGAGGGCCTGCCTCCAGTCATGTAGGAGGCTTGAAGCAGGCACCCCGTGTGTGTGTGTGTGTGTGTGTGTGTGTGTGTGTGTGTGTGTCTGCTGGGAGCCTGCTCCAGCCACACTGCTGAGGTTTGGAGCAGGCAACCCACTGTGTTGATCTCTCAGGCTCCTGGTCTCACCTGTATGTTGTTCTCTCCCTTGAGCTGTGGCCAGGGCGGGGTGCTGCCTGTGGGCCACGCTTTGCTGCTTGTGGATCACTGCAGTGAACTGAGAGCAGGCCCTGCTGAGTGCTGCCTGCAGGCTGTGCTTGCCTGCTCGCAGATCACCGTGGCAACCTGGGAGCAGGCCCTGCTGGGGGCTGCCTGTGGGCCGTGCTTGCCTGCTCGAGGGCCGCCTGACCTGCTCACAGGTTGCCGAGGCAATGCCTGCTGGGCTCACGTTGCCAGGGTGACACCACCAGTGTCCTGCCCTGCTGCTATGGGTGCCTCCATCTTTGTCGTGGAGTGACAGTTAATTTGCATATTACTCTGTTATTAGAATTATAAAAGAAAGTGAGGATTTAAAGAAGTAGGGTGTTTTTTTTTGTTGTTCTTGTAGACTAATTGCAGCGCTGCTATTACTATTTCAATTATTAGTAGTAAATGTTTAGCAGACATCTGTTAATGCTGGAGTTTTAGGCAGCCTTATCCTGTAACAGCTGGAGATCTGAAAATAATGATCTTTAAATACTAATTCATCTGTAAAGTTCATTTTGTATGCAACCAATTTGAGACGTTTTTCACATGTCTTAATTGTTACAGACTTGAGATATGGTCTCAGTACATTAGAAAGAGCCAGACTCAAGGTGGTCTCAGTTGTAGTAACTGTTCCCTATCTTATTAGCAGCATGATATCTGAACAACCCTGAAAGTCTCCAGGTCTTGGTTTCCTCATTTATAAAATTAAGTGTATGAGGAGTTGGCTAGAACCCTGTGATTCTAGCTCTGTAAAGAAATTAATTACCTGAGATTTTTAAAAAATAAGTCTGATTGAGTTGTTCCTGCTAAATCACCCTGGAAAGTTCAACTTTTTTTTTTTCCACTTATGGTTGGAAATAGCACAACAACGCCAAATGTTACTTTTTTTAAAAAAAAATAGTTATCTGGCTTCAACGAATGATTTTTTTGTTGTTGTTAATCCTCACCCAGGGATATTTTCCCATTGATTTTTAGCAAGACTGGAAGGGAGGGGTGGGGGGAACAGAGAGAAACATCAATATGAGAGTGACACATCAATTGATTGCCTTCCACACAACCCTGATCAGGGCCGGGGATCTAGCCTGCAACCAAGGTACTTTCCCTTGACAAGAATCAAACCCAGGACCCTTCAGTCCATGGGCCAAAGCTCTATCCACTGAGCCAAACCGGCTAGGGCCCAAATGTTACTCTTAAGTATAAAGTCCCATGTAATGTCAGTAAGAAAAAGATGTCCAGGGTATAAATCTGCCTGGTTTATTTCTAGCTTGACTCACATATATCTCCCTCTATTAAGCATTTGATGAGAGCTCATTATGTAGCAACCATAGGACATAAAAATAAATCTCACATAGTCCCAACCCTTAACAACGCACAATACCAGGGATTTACAATAAGACTCTCTGACTGACAATAGTGAGATAATGGAATAGAAAGCCTCACCTCCCTCCCCCTATAGAGACATCAAGTCAACAACAATATAGGAAATAGTTTCCTTTGTGAGAAATTCAGAAAGCAGGCAAGAGGCTCCTGCACCCCAGGTGAGTGTAAAATCAACCGCAATGAGGCCAGTCGGAAAATTCATGGTACACAATCACCATAAACTCTCCCACCAATTCAGCACAATATAATCCGAGGAAACTCCCAGCTCCGGAGGAAAAGAGAAGACTGAAACTTATGTGCAATATTCTTGCTTTTCAAGGAGCTTCCCTGAGGACTAGTGTGTGTCTTGCATGAATCTAAACACTGGTAGGGAAAGGTACCAAATTATAGGCCGCAGGGAACAAAGACAAATTTTGGACTAGCACACCCTCATCCTCCATAGTTCGTACCCCTATCCAATATGAAACGAGTCTGGGAAACCGTCCAACTCCCAAATTCCCCATGGGAAGGGACAGAGCTGGAGCATATACTCAGTGTTCCAGCTTTTGAGAGGAATGCCCAAAGGACTGGTTTCGGTCCCACTTACTTTGCTGTACTAACTCCACAGGCATCTTCTAGCTGCCTGGAAACCACAAGAAAAAAAGAGGGCAGGGAAGCTTGCTGCTCCTAAAGACCTGTGGTGCAGCAGACAAAGGGTGACACATTTCACTGCCCTATCCCTGGGGGAAGAGAAGAGCTGAGCATGCACCCATGGTTCTGGAATCTCAGGGGGCTGTCTACCTGACTGGTTTCTGTCTGGCCTACTGAAGCACTGATGAGTTGCTGGCACAGCCAAGGATCATGGGGGCCACTGAGAACAAACAAGATCTGGGTGGCAGCTCCCAGGAAGCTACAGTACCTCAGTCTATTAAGACTGAATCATTAGGAAACAGAAAACAGGAACAGACCAACAACAAATAAGATGAATCAGTAATCAAAACCATCCAATGAGGAAGAAACTGGTCTTTGCAAGGCTTGTCAGGCCATAAAACTAAACAATGTGCTGCCCTTGGATGGGGGGTGGGGGGAGGGGCGAGGTCGTTATTGCTGGCCCCAGGACCGATCATCTGATATGACCTGGGAACCCAACACCTGGGGGCCTTCCTATAAGCCCACAGGGGGTGGAATCATAACTGCAAGACAAAGACCTCAGAAGCTTATATAAAGCAAAGCCTCTGTATGTTACTTCACTCTGATTTGGAAAATCTTTCCCGGGGTCCACTAGTCACTAGTGTTAATAATAATAAAAAGGATCCTCCCTTTCTCCATGAAGCGTGCTTGGCATTTCTTTGCTCTTCTGTAACACCAGCACAGAAAAGCCAGGATCAAATGAATTCACTAATGAATACCACCAAATATTTAAAGCAGAATCAATGCCAATCCTTGTCAAATTTTCCATAAAATTTAGAAAGAAGCATTTTTAAACTCATGGTATGAGGCTAGTATTACTCTGGTACCAAAGTCAAACAAAGATACTACAAGAGAAAATTATAGGCCGATATTCCTGATGACCATAGATGTTAAAATCTTCAATAAAATACTAGCAACCTGAATTCAACAGCACATTAAAAAAATAATATACCATGACCAAGTGAAACTTATTCCTGGCATGCAAGGGTGGTTCAACATATACAAATCAGCAGATGTAATACTCTACATTAACAGGACAAAAGACAAAATCACATGATAATCTCAATAGATACAGAAAAAGCCAAAGAAATTCAAAATCCTTTCATGGTAAAAATGCTCAACAAACTCATTACAGAAGAAATGTATCTCAACATAATACCGGCTATGTCTGATAAACCCACGGATAATATCCTCAAGAGTAAAAAAATGAAAGGTTTTCTGTTAAGGTCAGGAACAAGTCAAGAATGCCCAAATTGTAAGAACTAGCTACTTTGCAGGATACAAAATCAACATATAAAAATGAGTTGTGTTTCTATACATCAACAAAAATAAAAAATCCAAAGAGGAATTTAATAAAACAGTCTCACTTATTAGTGTATAAAAAAGAACAAAACATCTAGGAAAAAGTTAACCAAAGAGGTAAAATACATGCACAATGAAAATTATAAAGCACTGATAAAAAATATTAAGGGAGACATAAATAAAGAAAAAGACATTACACATTCACGAAATGATGACGTAATTTGTTAAAATGTTCATATACCCAAAGTTAGCTACAGATTCAATATAATCCTTTTCAAAATCCCAATGGAAATTTTGCAGAAATAGAAAAAAATCCTAAAATTCATATGAAACCACAAAGAGCCTTGAATAGCCAAAACAGTCTAAAGAAAGAACAAAACTGGTGGCATTACACTTCCTGACTTTAAAGCATATTACTAAACTACGATAATAAAAACAGTATGTTATTTGTATAAAGATAGGCACATAGATTAAAGAAACAAGCTAGAGAGCCCTTGGTTCATAGAATAGAAAAAGAAGAAATATGGTGCAGACACTATAAATAATGATATAAATATTTATTGACGTTTATATCCAGAGTATTAAACTAGAAAACAGTATAAAAGTTTATTTACAAATAAATCTTCAGATATAATTCTATCTTTGTTTTAAAAAATGTTATGTATGAGAACATAATTATGTAAGAAATCTGGAATTATATACACAAAAATATTGATACTAGTGTTTTTCTGCATTCTTTTTTATTGTAATGAGCTTGCATTGCTTTTAAAACTAGACTTGCATGTGTGCTGAGGACACAATAATGCTGTGTAAATTAATAGACACATCTTATGTGAATCAGATATTGGAAAGCCTATGAAAAGGGAAGGAAATCTTGAAATCCCGTCTTGCCCCCTAATTTTCAGTTTTATCTCTCACTCAGCTTTGTCTCCCTAGATGCTCTCCAGGGAGTCTGAATCTCTGGGGTCTTGAACCGCTAAGCGTTCAGAATATCTGTAGCATTTAATGTTTGCATGTGTCATATGCACTCACCATCTATTACCTTCTGTTACCTTGAGTAATTAGTCCTCCCTATATATCTACGATAAGGTGACCAGACGTCCTCTTTTGGCAGGACAGTCCCGATTTTTAACAATTTGTCCCACATCCCTCGGCATTTTTAAAAAGTCCCAATTTTTGGAAAGAGACATATGTACTACTCTTTGTAATATTTTAAGCAATAATAATAATAATAATAATAATAATAATAATAAAAAGAACCCCCCCTCCAGTCAATGGTGTCCTGCTTTACCAATGTTAAAATCTGGTCACCTTAGTATGAACTAGTCTGTAAGTTCATACCTTGCAGGAGGCTTACTCAACTGCTTAGGGACTTTCGAAATTATTCCTCCACTCACATTACATTGGTTTTAATTCACATGCAATTACTCTGTTCTTTAGCAGGTCTCTGACTTGGAAACCTCTGTGGGTATGTATATGATATTCCTTCATCCTAGAAACTCCCCTTTCCTCCTTCTGTCTTCCTAAAAGGTTTTTTAAATTAAATTTATTGAGGTAACACTGGTTAATAACATTATATAAGCTTCAGGTGGACAACTTTATAATATAACATCTTTACACTCCATTCTGTGTTCACCACCCAAAGTCTTGTCTCCTTCCTTCACTACGTCTTTGACCCCCTTGAGCTCCCTTTGTACACCCACTCCATCATCACCCCATCCCCACTGGTAACTACCATTCTGTTGTCTGTATTTATGAGTTTGTTTGTTCATCCATTGCTTTTGTTTTATAGCCTACAGATGAGTGAAATCATATGGTTCTTGTCCTTTTCTGTCTTACTTCACTTAGGGTGAATACTCTCAAGACCACCTATGTTGTCACAAATGGAAATATTTCATCTTTTTATGGCTGAGTATATATGCACCATGTTTTCTTTATCCAATCTAGGGTCAAAGGATATTTTGGTTATTTCCATGTCTTAGCTACTGTGAATAATGCTGCAATGAACATAGGGGCTAAATACATCTTTACAGAGAAGTCTCCTCAAAGATTTTTAATGAGCCTTTAAACTCAACTCAAACGTTACATCTTCTCTGTAACTCTCCTGGACTTTCCTACCTTGCACCCTGGTCTCTGCTCTGAAGTACTGTGTTACCTTTGTCACAAAGTGTTATAATTACTTATTTGGGTGCATGTGTCTTCCACTAGACTGTCAGAAATTTGAGAACACGGTATTGTGCCTCCTCCCATGCCATGCCTCATATATAGCAAGTGCTCAATAAATGTTTTGAATCACATGGAAGTAGAAAAATATAAAGACTTTGAGAGAGATAAGGTACACGTGTTTCAGACCACTACTTTGATGTGATTGTCCATATTCTCAGCAATGAATTTAAAAGATGAAATAGTTGGGAGACTCTCAGGAGAAATAGTAAACATTCTCTTTTCCGGTTTCTCTTTTTGTGTGTGTGGTGAGTCTTAGCCTGAACCAACAGAACATTAGGCATTTCCTTGTTAAAATCAAAATTCACACCAATGTCCAAATGACACTTAAAAAGTCTGCTGTTTTACATTAATCACTCCCTCCCATTAACAGAGGTCATTGAAAACGGAAGCTAACAGAAACAACACAGAAATTACGCCCAAAGATCTGGAATCATAGAAACACATGAGCTGGACTGCCAGTAGGTGTCTAAAAACTATAATTTCAGCAAGATGCATTTATTAGATGTCTGAGAATGGCTAAGTGCTGTCAGAAGTCTCTCAGAAAGCACTGTGCGGTCATGTCCCTGGAGGGAAGAACTATGCCAGCGGCAATATTGTTCATGTCATTAGTGTGCAGTGAGCAGATGCTGCCAGCCTCTTTGAGAGGTTCACAGAACAGTCGCTGTGCAACTGGGACAGAGACTGCGCTCTCATTACTGGAAATGCCAAGCTGGGAAGGAAGTGGGTCAGTTGTCCCTCCCGCTCCTTGAGATGACATCACTGGCTGCTTCTGACCTTTGTCATTCAATGGCTGTTTTAATTTCCCTTCTTCAGCATGAGGCTTATGCTAGATGAGTGCAAGTGGCACAATTACAGCCCAGAAAGCTTTTCCTCCTTCATTGTCATTAACCTGCTGTAAGAACAATAACAACTCTCACTTTGGCCTGCATCTTGGCCATGTCCTCTAATTAAGTTTTCTGAACAAGAATAAGATCATCAGCCATTTTTGGCCACTTCGCCTCTTTGTCTCAAACTTAGATAAAGTACAGTAAGAAGGCCTTGAATTTGCAAAGAAAGTGGATTCTTTAAACACTCACTGGCTTCGGGACCTGGGTCACTCCTCTTCTGATGTTTAATTCTTTAAAATCTTATTTTAAAGATCCCCACCATATTCCCCTAAAGAGTTTATTTCAGAAGTGTTTTACCCAGAGGATTTTCCTGAAAATACTTGCTAATAAAAGATAGTATGATCCTTTCTCAGGCAGTCACAGCATCTCAGAACTGTAGGACTAGAAAGCAACTTAGAAATCACCTTAATTCTTCCATTTCAAAGATGAGGGGGGTGAGCCTATTGGGCTAAAGGGCTTACCCACTACCACCTCCATCTGTTAGTGACAGGGCTCAGTCTAGAACTTGAACCTCTTAACTCTGAACAGAGGCTGTATGTTTACTTAGTTATATATATATATATATATATATATA
>PVJC01017646.1:0-32271 GCA_004026665.1 Murina feae | reverse complement strand
AAAGAATTTATGTATTTTGAATTTTTTTTTTCTTCTGGAAAGATTTAGTTTCAGATATAGACTATTTCTATTAATTTGTGTAATGAGAACACATGTAATATGATTTTTCTCAGTTTTTTGGGGGGATTGGTGGGGATGAGAGGCAGAATTTTGGGATATAAATTCTGGAAGTACAGAAATGTTCTTTCTATTTTAGCCACAAGTTTTGGAATAGCCTTGCCAGCTTGGATAGTTGACCAGAAAAATTCAATTCTGGTGAGTCTATTTAAAACACATTATAATATGTTTGACATAAAGAGAGCTATTACAATGAAAGTAATGGTATGCTATTTTCAATTTAACTGTGTATTGTGAAACTTTATACGTGATGGAGAAAAGAATTCTTTCCCATGATTAGGTTGCTGGTTTGGGGCAGTGTGTTCTAACTGTAGTCTTAAAACAAAGTTGTGATTTTCTTTTAGAGGCAGTTTCAGATCAGGTCATACCCTTGGTTTGGGGAACTACTGCTTTTTAAATTTTATTTGCCATCAATCCTTATTTTCTAATTCAGTTGACATACAATATTTTATTAGTTTCAGGTATGCACCCAATGATTAGACATTTAACTTAGACCTGATCCTGGTAAATCTCATATCCATCTGACATCAGGCATAGTTATTAGGATACTATTGACTATATTCCTTATGCTGTACTTTACATCCCCATGACTGTTCTGTAACAACCAATTTTTACTTCTTAATCCCTTCACCTTTTCCACCCATCCCTACAACCCCTTCCTATCTGGCAACTGTATAAATATTCTCTACATGTATGAGTCTGTTTCTGTTCTGCTTGTTCATTTATTTTGGTTTTTATATTTAGTTGTTAATATATAGGTATGCATTTATTGCCATTTTATTGTTCACTAGGGGCCCGGTGCACAAAAATTTGTGCACTCGGGAGGTCCCTCAGCCCGGCCTGTGCTCTCTCGTAGTCTGGGGCCCCTCTGGGGATGTCCACCTGCTGGCGTGCCTGGCCAGCCTGGGTGAGGGGCTGATGGCTGTTTGCAGGCTGGCCAAGCCCCCCAGTGTGGACCCTCACCCCATTGGGGTGTGGCCAGCCTAGGTGTGGGCCTGAGGGCCGTTTTCAGACTTTCAGGCTGCCCACAGTCCCTTCAGGTTTTGTGCCCCTACTGGGGTACCTGGCCAGCCTGGGTGAGGGGCTGATGGCTGTCTGCAGGCTGGCCAAGCCCCCCAGTGGGGTCCCTCACCCCATTGGGGTGTGGCCAGCCTGGGTAACGGGCTGAGGGGCGTTTTCAGGCTTTCAGGCTGCCCACAGCTCCCATTGAACCAATGTCCCAGCAAGGCTGGCTGGGAGCAGGTTTCTGGGGTTTGTTTATCTTCTATAATTAATACACTGTTCCTTTAAGCCAAGCCTAGGCAGGTAACAAAGCCTCCTGTCTGCTTCAACTCTGAGGCTTCTATAATTGAAACAATGTTGCAAATATGTTATTGCCTGGAGCCGGGAGAACCCCAGGCACTGGCAAACAGTTTTACTCCTGCTGCAATGGAGGCTGCCTGTTTACTCAGCTCTGTGGGTGCCAGCCTCCATCTTGGCTGGGTTAATTTGCATATAGCTGCTCTGATTGGCTGGTGGGCGTGGCTTAGGTGTCCTGAAGAAACAGTCAATTTCAATATTACGCTTTTATTAGAGAAGATATTTTTATATCCCTTCTTCTTAAAGAAGACCATTTAACATCTATACATATAATCTTTATATATAAAAGGCTAATATGCTAAGTGTCCCTCCGACCAGTTTCTATGACACGCACTGACCACCAGGGGGCAGATGCTCAATGCAGGAGCTGCCGTGACACACACTGGCCATTTACAAAGAAATGGCACCAGGGACCTGGCACCCACAAAGCAACACTCGGCCTCCCCCAAGTGGAGCTTAGGCTCTGCCATCACACTGGAGTGACACCCCACCAAATTGCAGCTAATAATGCTGAGACCCCATGGTGCAAAATGCGGCCTACAGCCCAGCCCAGCCTGGAAATGGTGGCTGTGGGCTCTGGGTAATGATGTCATGTAGCAACGCCCGGCTTCCTCTCCCTAGTGACTAGGCTCCTTGGAGTTTCTTCAGCCCAGGAACACGACTTGCTTTATAGCCAGGTGCAAACATTTTACACTTTAACCAAATGTCTGTGAAATGTTTTCCCATGCCTCATCTGATTTGATTCTCACAGAAGTCCTGGAGTAGGTAGATAAGAGACTCAGTGGAATCCTGTTTTCTTTTCATTGGCTAGAAAACAAGATTTAGAAAGCTTAACTTGACCCAACTGAAAAGTGGGAAGAAATGGTGGAACTTGAAAGTGACTTCATGTTTTCTCACTGTGCAGAATATAGTAAACACTGCTGCAGTTAAATATTTTTCCCTTTGTTCTCCCTGCATGATCTACAATAATAATCTGCTTTGTGTTGATATTTATTGCTGTGTTGCTGACAATTACCTGAAAGAGAAGTTGGGGTGATTCACTGGGCTGGAAAAAGTTTAGCTAAATCAGAAAGCAGGTCTAATTAAGCAAGTTTATTCTACATAAGGCTTAGTTGACTCGCACATGCGCAACACATTCAAAACTCTCGTTGGTGCCAGTTGCACTCATGTGTTTTGATCTGTCATTGTTAATCGTGAATTTGATTGACACTTCTATTATAGAGAAAGGGTGAATAGCGATTACAATACTTCTAATTAATTTCCTTTCAACGTGCATGAATTCACTAGTGGTCAGAGGGCCACTAGTTTCATATAATAATGATTTGGTGGTGATGAGCTCTTTTAGCCTTTTCTTGTCTTGGAAAGTATATATCCTTTAATTCTAAATGATAGCTTTGCTGGATAGAGTAATTTTGGTTATAGGTCCTTGCTTTTCATCACTTTGAGTATTTCTTGCTATTCTTTTCTGGCTGCAAAGTTTATTTTGAGAAATAAGCTGACAGTCTTATGGGAGCTCCCTTATAGGTAACTGTTTTTCTCTTGCTGCTTTTAAGATTCTTTGTCTTTAACCTTTTGCATTTATTTATGATGTGTCTTTGGGTTCACCTTGTTTGGGACTCTCTGCACTTTCTGGACTTGTATGTCTATTACCTTCATCAAGTTAGAGAAGTTTTCTTCATTATTTTTTTCAAATAGGTTTTCAGTTTCTTGCTGCTTCTCTTCTCTTTCCAGGGATCCCATGATGCATATGTTGGTATACTTGAAGTTGTCTCAGAAGCTCCTTATACTGCCTTTTTTGGATATCTTTTACTTTTCTGATTGCATATTTTGGCTTCCTTTTGTTGCAAATCACTGATTTGATTCTTGGCTTCATCAACTCTACTGTTGATTCCCTATAAATTATTCTTAATTTCAGTTAGTGTATTCCTCATTTCTGATTGGCTCCTTTTTATGATTTCTATGTCCTTTTTCATGTTGTTGAAGTTCTCACTAAGTTCTTGAGCATCCTTATAACCATTGTTTTGAACTCTATGGTAGTTTGCTTGCTTGCTTCCATTTTATTTAGTTTTTTTTTAAATTTTATAGGCTTTTTTTTTTTTTTAAGAGGGTAAGGGGGAGAGAGAAGCATTGTTGTGACATAGATTGGTTGCCTCTAGCACATGCCCTGACCAGGAATCAAATGTGCAACCCAGGTATGTGCCCTGACCAAGAATCAAACCAGCCACCTCTGGTGTACAGGATGACACTTCAGTCCAACCAGCTGAGCCCCACTGGCCAAGGCTCATTTAGCTCTTTTTCTGGAAATTTCTCCTATTTTATTTGGGACCTATTTCTTTGTCTCCACAGTTTGGCTGCTTCTTTAAGTTTGTTTCTAGGTATTAGGTAGAGCTGCTATGTCTCTTGGACTTAGTAGATTGGCCTTGTGTAGTAGGTGTTCTGTAGGGCCCAGTGGCACAACCTCCCCAGTTACCCCAGCTGGGAACTCTAAGTGCGCCCCTGTGTGGGCTGTGTGAATTGTCCTGTTGTAGTTGAGCCTTAATTTTTCTGTTGGCATCACTGGGAAGGATTGACCCCCAAGCCAATTGGCTGTGAGGACCTGCTATGACTACAGCAGAGTAGCTGCTGTGCAAGAGCCAACCTTATAGAACTTAAGTGAGGCTGTTGTGCTCACCAAGTTAGTCCCAAGAGTTCCTTGCTAGTGAAGGTGGTAGGATTGTAATTTGGTGTGGTCTGAAGCTGTCCACCAGATGCATTGGCTCTGGGGACTCCCAGGAGGTGCAAGGTCACCCACTACCTTTGCCCAGCCTGAGACCACTTAGCATGAGCTTCGGAGCAATCTGCAGATGGCTCCTACTTGTGCTGGGTTTGGCCAGGAGTGGCCAGGCTGCAAAACAAGGCCGGCTGCCACTAGTGCTGGGGCTGGGCCCACTTAGCGAAAACGGCAGGACATGCCAAGACCAGATGCTGCTTGTTTGAGAGATTTTAGGCAAGTCTGTAGCAGGTGCCAAGAAAGGCAGTTTGTATGGAAAAACCACTGGAAACGGCTTGGGTGGGCCCTCAAGTTGGGGGGGATGGGGTCTTAGGCAATCATCAGAGTATGGTGAACAGTGTGAGCCAGGTTGATGTAGATTCAGATATGACACCCACTTGCTGGCTCTTTGAGGTTGGAGGGGGTCTCAGAAAAAGAACAATGGCTTCTACCAGCACATTTGTCTGCTTCTTCAGCGCTTGCACTGATGCCAGATAATTCAGTTCCTCTCTGTATGTCCTGGTGCCTTTTGAGCTGCTGTCCCAGTGCTAGAGCTCAGAGTGAGTGAGTCCAAATGAATCCATGTGCAGGCCCTTTAAGAGGAACTGCATGGGACTCCAACAGCCCTCATTATCACTCAACCACAAACCCCACTGCTTTTTAAAGTCAGAAGTTGTGGGGACTTCTCCTCCTGGCACTGGAACCCTGGGCTGGGAGGCCTGGTATGGGACTGGGATTCCTTGCTCCTCAGGGGGACCACCATAGATGAGATATTCATCCTGATTTTTATCTAGCAAATGTGGATGTGAGACTAACCCATTCCAAGTCTCTGCCCCTCTGACCAGTCTCTATGTAGCTTCTTATAATCCCTAGTTTTAGGTCTTCCATTCAGCTAGATTTTAGGTGGTTCTGAATGATGGTTGTTCTGTAGTTGAGTTGGAGGATTCAAATACTACATTTATGCCGCTGCCTTGACTGGAAGTCCTGGAACTACTCTTTTTTTTATGGTATCTGTATTCTAAGTTGTACTCAAATGTTAAATTACCCTTCATTTCACATTTACCCAGGCTAAATTAATTATAATATATGCTAAATTAGTGGTATATATTCCGTATGGTACTTCAGGAGGCAGTAGGATATCAGACTTTAATCATATAGATGCTGAACTTTGAAATGTCAGGAATTCCTGTTGTTTAGGAATAGATGATTCCCTGCTTTCTTAAAAATAATTATTGTGGAGCTATGCTTGAAGTAATAAAAGCCAAAATCCATATAGTCTATAATTTGTTTTGAAATGGCTATTTAATGTTATTTTATGGCAGATTAATGTTTGTTTTCTTCAGTGGTATGTAGTTGCTGTATGTAAGTGTTCTTATCATGCCTAGGCTTATTCTGGGAATACTAAAGAAGAGAAATATAGTTAGCTACTGGATTAGGGATCAAGCAGTAGGAGAAAAATCTGAGACCAATAGACTTCAAACAGAACATTATGAAGTTACTCCTCAATATTTTAGACAAAGGAACCAAACAGGGTTCTATTATTATTTATTTTCAAGGCATTAACCACTTGCCAAAGTGTGGTTATATAAGTACTTGACTGGAAGGGAAATATAATTTCTGTTTTGCTGGTGTTATCTATAGAGCAAATGAAAAGGTAATTTATTAGTAGTGGCAAAGAACATAGTTTCTGTAGGTGAAATGCCAATCCTATTTCCCACCTACTTACTAGCTGTGTGACCTAGGACAAGCTATGAAACATATATATGCTGCAGGTTATCCGCAAAAGGAAAATAATAATGGTACCTTCTTCAGAGGATTTGAAAAATAAGAATTAAACAAAATAATATATGAGGAGTGCTTTTAATAGTGCCTCCTCCATGTAAGCCTCAAAATAAGTGTTCATGGATTTTGTTATAATTTGCCTGATGAAGACCATAATTTTTTTCTCTTTAATTCTAGGTTTTACTTGTGTATGGGTTGGCATTCATGGTTATCCTTCCAGTTGTTGTGGTAAGCTCTAGCTCTTTTTGTGAATATATTTTTGGAAATAGAATTGTTGGTATGCTTTGGAGTCTCCTTATTAGATTATAATTTATATTAGAATATAATCCATTGATTCTTGAATTTTAAGAATCTAATATTCAACTATATTTTAAAGGTCTTCTAAAGGTGACACCACTTGAGTATGCTAAAGTATATTTCCTCCCAATTCAAAAGTTAGACACAACTGATAATACTACAGTTGTATTTAGAGTTTAAAATGAGTCTCCCTCCACATCTCTGTTAGAGGTAATCACTGCTTAAGTTTGGTGATTTCCCTTTTAAATACAGTGTCAGGCAAAGTAGGTTTATAGTACATGAAACAGAATTTATTCTTGTTTTATTATTTATTAATCGTATTATTTTCCATACAAACATCTGTAAACCTACTTTTGCCCCAGCCTGTATTTTTCTATACACACATTACAAAATATCTTATATGTATTGTTCTGACTTTTTTGCTTTAAATATTAGGGGCATGACATTTAGAGCAATCTCATTTTTAAAACAGCTATGTGGTACCTCAATATGTAGATACCATAAAATTTATGATTTTACTGTTTATAGCTTTTATGACTGATGGTGTTCTTTTTGCTCTTACAGTTCTTGAGTCCTATGTGAGGCTAATAATTAACCTGTGTGCTTTCTTCATAGGATTTTTGTGTGAGGATCCAATTGTATGGAATAATGTGAATTAAAATAGTAAAATTGCTTCTTTATTTATTAATTAAATATTTATTGAAGACATGCTATGTATCAGGAACCAGCTTGTTGCTTATAGTAGTGGGTTGGTTCATTTCTATTTTGTCTTCAAACAATTTCTAGCTGAAACTTAAATGTCTTAATGGTGTAATTATAGTGAGGTAGTCATCAGGCAGTATACATATTTGCAAAATAAATAATTTAAGATATGTGTTGAAGGTATTTGTTCTAAAACTGAGGAATTTTTATTGGTTTATGAGTATTTAGAAAATTTGACCACAAACATATTATTAAACTAGCATTTATTATAGTTTTTATGCTTTATTTATTTAATTTTATTTGTGTTTTAGGGATCTTGGTGGTATCGCTCAATACGCTATAGTGGAGACCAGATTCTAATACGCACAACACAGATTTATACATATTTTGTTTATAAAACCCGAAATATGGATATGAAACGTAAGTAAATTTAAGTAACCATGACAGTAGATTATTTTCTGAGTCACTTATGTGGAATTGATATATATTCAACTAGAGAAATTCCATTTTATGTTTATAGATATTTAGTTTGTGTACCTAAAATTAGAGGAAAATGCTAACACCTTTACCACATTTCTTGATCTGTTGCTATTATTTCTATCTACTCAGCTATATATGTATTTTTTTCTCAGAAATTTTATGTTAAAGCTTCATGTGGACTAATTTTGTAATAATACTAGCTAACATTTTTGAGTATTTGTTATGTGTGAGGCATGTCTTAACTCATTTAAATGCTTGCTATGCCCCTAAGTGTGTGCTGTTTGTAAGCACATTTTATAGACGAGGAAACTGAACCCAAGGATGCACAGGAGGTGACAGAGCCAGCATCAAACCCAGGCAGTTTGGTTCCTAAGCCACAAACCAGTACATTATCCTGTATTAATTGTAATAAAATAAGTAGAAGTCTTGGGTGAGTTGAAAGAAAAGTGTCAGGATATTTCATTCTCAGAGTCTTACTTTAAAATCCTATATGATAAAAGACTAATATGTGAATTGACCGAACAGTGGAACGACCGGATGCACACCGACCACCGGGGTAGACGCTCAATGCAGGAGCTGCCCTCTGGTGGTCAGTGCACTCCCACAAGGGGAGTTCCACACAGCCAGAAGCTGTTTCATGGCTGGCAAGTGCAGTGGCAGTGGCGGGAGCCTCTCCCACCTCCGTGGCAGTACTTAAGGATGTCCAACTGGCGGCTTAGGCCCACTCCCAGACTGCGAGAGGATGCAGGCCTGGCTGAGGGACCGCCCCCCCCCCCCCCACGACTTTCGTGCAACGGGTCTCTAGTTTCTTGAAAAAAAAAAAAGAAATACCATCCTCAATACTTTCTGTGAGCTAATAAAGCTAATATTGTAAATTTTATCCCTGCAATACAGTATTGTCTTTCACAATCACTGCTATGCAGAAATCATAGACATCCCACTTCCCCTCCTTAAAAAGGAAAGATAAAAGTTTTAAGTTGTGCCTCACTGGAAAATGAATTTTTTTGTTTCAAAACGTAAGTGGACTTTTCTGTATTTTGGATTTGCCATTTTACTATCTTTCTTGATAATCAGAAAGAGACTCCTTAGGATCATGTGACTGTGTGATTATATTCCTGAGGAATGAGCATATTTTATTTCTGAGGAGCAAGTGAACATTACTCTCCCTTATGCACACATGCCACTCTTCCTTATGCTGGTTTGAAATATTACATAGAATTATTTCCTTATGTTGATGTTTCATGTTTTTATCTGTTTTAATTTTTTTTTTTGCATCAGTGATCTTTTTTCTGTTTCATTTCTGAGGGTGGTATTTAGACATACAATTAGTCTGATAGAAAAGAATTATTTAGTTGGTAGGTTTGGTTATATATCTTTTGTTACTTTATCATTGGCACCTTTTACATGGCTGTCTTAGGAACAATTTCATGAAAACATTTGGAGGTAGTAAGGGTAATAGTTTACATATTACTGTGTTTATTGTGTGTCAGGTTCAGGTGAAGAAACTAGAATCCATGGAGGTGAAGACAATTATCTAGGTCATTAGCTAGGAAGCAGAAACTCTAGGATTTTAGGCACTTAACCTCTGTGTTGTTCTGTTTTTTGTGAACACGTGTGTATTTTCTGCTGTAAGGTGAGATTGATAACTCTAGTGCCAGTCATGAAAGAGCTTGTATAGGCTAACAGTATAATGCTAATATAAAGGGGGGGGCAAAAGTAGGTTTATAGTTGTTAGTATGGAAAATACAATAATTAATAGATAATAATAAAAGAATAAACTCTGTGTTCCACCTACTCACAACAGTAAACCTACTTTTGTCCCATCCTGTATGAGGCTGCGAATTATGTGTTTTTCAAGGAACACGATTCCCCCAAACCCTTCAGAGTTCTATAATAAAAGTTTTTGTAAATGACAGTATATTTTAGTTTATTGAAGGCTCTGAGAAGGCATAAGAAACCTGTAACTCTTTTTAACTCATTATTTCTCTGCCATATTTAACCATAGAGTCCTCCTTTTCACATAACGTTTATTAATATCACATGAAATATTTAATACTCTATAGAAAGTTTCTGTGGAGCACATGTTTAAGTCTAGAAAAAGAATTATTCGAAGTGATATTAATGTATCTAGTTGCTTTGGGGTCCTTAATTTGACTTACATTTCTATTCACTTGCAATAGATAACATTGTGCAAGTTTTAAAAAGTGGGGCTTTTTAATAGAATAAATTAGTACTTGTTAGTGTTGGAGTTCACATTGCTTTTAAGCATTGTGTATGGTCGGAAAATTGCCTCACCCTAGGATTAATGAAGAATCATAGCAGGGAAATGAATAGGTGAGCAAATGTATCTACTTACCTTCATATGTCTTTTGTTTCCTTAGGTCTTATCATGGTTTTGGCTGGAGCCTCTGAATTTGACCCTCAGTATAATAAAGATGCCACAAGCAGACCAACAGATAATATTCTAATACCTCAGGTTAGTCCTATCTCCTACATTCCTTAATAAGCATTTACATATTAAAGTTAATGCTTTTTTTAGATGTGTATTTTTGAATAATTATTTTATTTACTCTAGCTAATCAGAGAAATTGGCAGCATTAATTTAAAGAAGAATGAACCTCCACTTACATGTCCATATAGCCTGAAGGCGAGAGTTCTTTTACTATGTCATCTTGCTAGAATGAAAATTCCTGAGACCCTTGAAGAAGGTATTTGTGATTCTACTCTCTGCAGGGCTTTAGTGATATGCAGATTTAATTAAACTTCATGGTGCACTGTTTTAGTCACTGTTATTTTTTGCTCAATCAAATAATTGCTCAAGGGCTTTTAAAAAAGAAATCTACATGCTACATAATTACTTCATAAATACTTTGAAGGTCTAAGTAAGTCAGATATTAGAGCAAATGTTAAAATGTGAAAGTGAGAGAATATATGAGAAATGTTTAGTCAGTTGCAAATTATGTAATAATTCCTAATGACTTTTTAAAAAAAGGATTTTGTAAGGTTTTGCAGGGAGGGGATGAAAAAACATTGATTTCATAACAAATATCTCAGCTCCATTCCTCCACTCACCACTCTCTAGGAGTGGTTACCAAAGAATGGTTAATCTCTAATTAAAGCTTCATAAGTACTTGAAGCCATCTATTCCTCTTAAAAAAAAAGCAGTAGAATGAGACAGTGGTGTTTCCAGGGCTGTCATAAACTCAGAGTGTCGTTTCTTACTCACTTGTATCATTTTAATTGAAGTCTTTTTTTTAATATTTTTTTTATTGATGTCAGAGAGGAAGGGGGCGGAGAGAGAGAGAGAGAGAGAGAGAGAGAGAGAGAGAGAGAGAGAGAGACAGAGGAGAAACATCCATGATGAGAGAGAATCATAGATCGGCTGCCTCCTGCACGCCCCACACTGGGGATCGAGCCTACAATCCGGGCATGTGCCCTTGACCAGAATCGAACCTGGGATCCTTCAGTTCGCAGGCTGACGCTCTATCTGCTGATCCACACCAGCCAGGGCTCAATTGAAGTTTTAAAAGAAAGTTATTCTCAGGGAATAAATGTTCTTTCTGAACGACCCTTTTAAGCCAGTAATGCAATCAAATGCCTCTGAAAATAAGGCCAGTTGATATTCAGTGATTGGTGATAGGATGCTTATGATGGAATGAAGGAGCACTATTTAAGCATTGTTATTAGAGTTGCAAGTTAAATAATAATTCTGTTTCTAATGTTTTGTACAGATAGAAAACCATCTCCATTTTTACCAAATACCTAAGAAGTAGGGAACAAAGTTTTTTAGGTTAAGTATTAATCTAATGGATGATCTTAATGGTTAACTATTATATGCAGTACTAGAGGCCTAGTACATGAAATTCATGCATGGTAGGGTCCCTAGGCCTGGCCAGCGATCAGGGCCAGTCTGTGGAGCGGGATGAGTGACCGGCAGGATGATAGGGGCCCCTGCTTGCACATGCCTTGTCTGTCCTGGTGCTGCTTGCCACCAGTTGGGGCCTGCAGGCTGGGGGTAGCTCCTGTGTTGAGCGTCTGCCCCCTGGTGGTCAGTGCACATCATAACGACCAGTCATTCCACCCATCATTCTGCCATTTGGTCTATTTGCATATTAGGCTTTTATTATATAGGATAAGTGAAAGCGTCTCCCCTTCATTCCTTTTCCTCTCTGTGCATTTATTCTCAATCTTAGCCTTTGAACTTATCCATAATTCTAGTCATAGAAACTTTAATGCACAAGAAGGAAATTCTTAAAAATTCTTAAATATAGTAAGATTAAGCTAAAGATTTATTGGGTAGGGAATCGATTGATAGAGCCTAATACCGTAATATTAAAATTTGGCCTTTGAAACGTCTAATCTGAGTTTGGGTTTCTGACTGATTGTGATGATTTATTGAGTAGATACTATTGGGTTCAACCTGTAAAATTCTGAGGTCATGGGAAATATTTGTAGGATACCTTAAATTTGTATTAGTCTTGGACTATAGGTGATAAAGATGTTTTAATTATAAAAATAGAGTGACTTGTCAGGTTTTTTATTGTTTTGCAGATCAGCAATTTATGCTGAAAAAATGCCCTGCCCTACTTCAAGAGATGGTTAATGTAATCTGCCAACTAATAATAATGGCCCGGAGCCGTGAAGGTGAGGAGGAGATGTAATTAATTATGTCGTACTTTTTCTTGCAAGCATATGTAGGTTACTCTTCATAGTTTTAAGATTTACGGGTACTTACTGTAATTCTATCTACAAATTGAATCAGCTTTCTTACATTTATTTATAGATTTTCTTATTTTTTCCTTATATTTTCCACTATGTAAAGTGTTTATCACAACTTATGTTTTAATTTTAATTTTTTCATCTTTTATTATTATTTGAAAGATTTAGAATATCCTTTTCTTCTGATTTTGTTAGAGTCGGGTTATTCTGTATTTTAACAGTGAGTTTAAAAGAATTCTTTAAGTGATGTAATGATGATTCTTTTGATATGTAGTGCTGTTTTTTCATGAAGAGAAAAAAAATGAGGGAGTTTGTGGTCTGTAATGGAAAGGGAGAGAGAGAGGCCCTTAAAAAAGGAGATAGTAGTTGTTTGTTAATATGGATAATGTCAGTTATTGGCATGGTGTTAGTCTGTTCTTGATACTGATAATATCTGATAACTTGCTGTTTTTGGAGATAATGCAAAGAATTTTTCTATTAAATCAATGGTTGTTGCTGGATAATACACATTTGACCGTGTGTGTGTGTGTGTGTGGGGGGGGGGTATTTAAAAATTTGAGGGGTTAGGGATAGTGAATCTTTTGTTTATCATGAATTATATACTCCTCAACATGTAAAAAGTCCAGCTCTGTCTTTTCTTTTCCTCCTATTCTTTCTAAGAAAGGGAGTTTCGTGCTCCAACTTTGGCATCCCTAGAAAACTGCATGAAGCTTTCTCAGATGGCTGTACAAGGCCTTCAGCAGTTTAAGTCTCCCCTTCTGCAGCTCCCTCACATTGAAGAGGACAATCTTAGAAGGGTTTCTAATCATAAAAAGGTAATTCTTTGCTACTTTAAAGTCAGTTTTAAGCAGTTCATCCTGTCACTTAAAGATAACATGAATGAAAGTTTTCTAGAAATTGTTACTATGAATTACTTAGATTTAAAATATCTTAAGCATTCTAAAACTCTCTCAAGTGGTTCTGTCAGGTAGCTATTTAATATTTTATTACTGATTTAGTATTGGGTCAGTGCATTTTTAGCAGTTAACACCTTGTTCTTTATATTACATTACTAAAAATAAATACACTAAGTAAAAATGTACTGTATACTTTCCAATAATTTTATTTGTGGGTTAAATGTTGGGCAGTGGTTTATTAGTTTAGTGTGAACAGAATAATTGTTCAAAAATAAGTAAATTAGCCCTAACCGGTTTGGCTCAGTAGATAGAGCGTCGGTCTGTGGACTGAAGGGTCCCAGGTTCAATTCTGGTCAAGGGCATGTACCTTGGTTGCGGGCACATCCCAGTGGGAGGTGTACAAGAGGCAGCTGATCGATGTTTCTCATCGATGTTTCTAACTCTGTCCCTCGCCCTTCCTCTCTGTAAAAAATCAATAAAATATATTAAAAAAATAAGTAGATCAAATAAAGATAATGCTTTAAAATATACATATATATATTTTAAATATTGTTTTTTTATTGATTTCAGAGAGGAAGGGAGAGGGAGAGATAGAAACATCAGTGATGAGAGAGAAGCATTGATTGGCTGCCTACTGCACATCTCCTACTGGGTATTGAGCCCACAACCTGGGTATGTGCCTTGACTATGAACTCCTGGTTCATAAGTCAGTGTTCAACCACTGAGCCACACCGGCTGGGCAAGATAATTCTTACTTAGAAAACACGGTTTATAGTAAAGACATGATAATGAATATTAAGATAAATGAAAAACTTGAGAAAACATAAGAAAATACTGAATGAAATCGTAATTTTGTAGATTTTAAACATTACTTTGTATGCATTAGACAAAGTAGGCAGAAGATGGACATTACATTGATAGTATATTAAGGTAAAACTAACGTATATTAGAAATTGGCGTTAGAGTTCTCCTTTCAAGTAATTGTGTTGTTATGCTTATAAGTTCGATCACATTTTAGGTTACAATGGAAGATTTAAGAACCCAAAAGCAGGCATTTCACATAGCTCGTCATCTAATCCATGTCTGTGAAAATAAAAATTAGTGACTAGCACCAAACACCTGAAAATTAAAGAACACTCTCCTAAGTATCCATAAGATAGATAGTACTGTAATAACAGGTAGCTATATTTAGACAATAAAAAAATGAGAATATTCCATAGGATACAGCTATACTTGGAGATAAAGTCATATTCTTATCATTAAAATTGAATAAAGGCCAGAAAACTGAGCACATGAAATGACAGTAGTTTTTGCGTGGGTCAAGATTATGTATGAATACTAATTTTTCCCTATAACTTTTATTTTTTCTAATTAAAAAATATAGCCCTGTATTAACTCTGTAATAAATAAATCCTAAATTTAAATTTCCTTGGAGAAAAAGGCCATGAAATGCTATAAAGCTGTTATTTGCTGCTTTGAAATATATATAATCTTAACATTTTTCTACAAGTTCTTGGATTGTGTTTTGGTAAACAAGCTAATAGCTTGTTTACCAAACAGGCTAAACAAACTTCTTATGAGAAGTTTTATGACTAGGATTTCTTTTCTTTTTTTAAAATTCAGTACAAAATTAAGACTATTCAGGATTTGGTGAGTTTAAAAGAAACAGATCGTCAATATCTATTGCACTTCCTAGAAGATGAAAAATATGAAGAGGTTATGGCTGTCCTTGGGAGTTTTCCACATATAACTATGGACATAAAATCACAAGGTAAGTGGGAGGTTTCCTTGTGGAATATTGCTTCCTTTTTGATAGAATGGCTCTTGTTTGCTTGACTCAGGATTCCCCAAACACTTCATTTAATAACATAACTTATAATTAGACTTACAGAGTCTAATTACCTGTTTACCTGTCAGATTTACTGTGATGGAAAATGATATACACTTAATAGTTTTGAGAACACTAATAGAGTCCTACTTTTATTATCCTTGTAATGGGAATGAAAGAGTTCCAGATGTAATGAAAGAAACTTAAAATGTATCCATTAGTGTGAAAAACATAGCTGCTTAGTTCAAAAATTAATTTAAAAACTCCAACTGGCCCTGGCCAGTTTGGCTCAGTGGATAGAGTGTCGGCCTGTGGACTCAAGGGTCCCAGGTTCGATTCTGATCAAGGGCATGTACCTTGGTTGCGGGCACATCCCCAGTAGGGGGTGTGCAGGAGGCAGCTGATTGGTGTTTCTCTCTCATCGATGTTTCTAACTCTCTATCCCTCTCCCTTCCTCTCTGTAAAAAAAAAAAAAAATCAATAAAATATATTTTAAAAAAAAACCTCCAACTTATTTATGTTCATGAAGCCTTGAAAATTATCATATTCTGTGCCACATTGCACATGTTTTTCTTGATTTACCTCTGTGTGTGCTTGGAGTGAAAAAAAAAAGAGAGATTATTTATTTCACCTACATAATTACTCTGTTCCCATTTTAATAACTGAATAATTAGACCGAATTAGAGATTATCTGCTTCATTCCTTCACTATGGCATTGTTCTGAGCTTTGACATTTATTAAGCTACTGTTGTGGTAATATTCTTGTGGGATCAAGAATACAAACATGCATTAGGAATGGTTTTTGTCTTTAAAGGGCTTATAGTCTAACTAGAGGCCCAGTGCATAAAATTAGTGCACCGGTAGGGTCCCTAGCAGCTACCAGCTGCTGGCGGGTATTTCCTCCCTTCTCCTGGCAGGCCCTGATGAACTCGCAGTCGAGGGGACAATTAACATACTGTGCTTTTATTATATAGGATTGGGGATATAGGTCATAAGCATAGGATTAAAATAAGGAATCTTGGGCTAAGTGTTAAGTGAATGGCACAGATATTGTGCATTTATTCACTCAACAAATATTGAATGACACTACTACTTCTGGGTGCTGGGGAAGCAGTGGTAAGACAATACCTCTGCCTTATTGAGTTACATTCTAATTGGAATTGAGATAGAAGGTTCTCAAAGATTGATTGTTTGAGAAAGGAAGCTAAATTGCAATCTGATTTCAATTTGGCTGGTGTGTAGGATACATGTAGTGAAGACTGGTGCTGCTTTGATGGGGGTAGAGTGTTAGAATTTCCTTGTAGGCCCATGAGTTTTCAAACATTAAACCTATAAAGCTTCATTCAGGACCATAATAATTTAATTAGAAGCTATTAATCTAGTTTGAGACTGAAGAGATACTCTTTGATGATAATCAAGGGTTGTTAAAAGAACATGCTGCTTTAAAAAAATGAATATTGGAGAGATTTTTTTTTTCATCTTCACTCAAGGGTGTTTTCCATTGATTTTTTAGAGAGAGTGAAAGGGAGGGAGGAGTGGGAGAGAGAGAGAAACATTGATGTGAGAGAGAGACATGATTGGTTTCCTCCCACATCTGTGACCCAGGCCGGGGATCGAGCCTGCAACTGAGGTACATGCCCTTAACCAGGAATCAAATTCGTGACCCTTAGTTTCATGGGCCAATGGGAGAGATTCTTTATTAGATATGTAAGATAAGATTATTTTGTCTTACTGCAGAACATTATGCTGTGTTTCATTCCATAGTATTTTGTATAGATGATTTATATTTTTACTATGCTATCCAAATGTATAATATGAGTAGTGTAGTTAATGGAGGGAGAGTAGAATTACAGAAGCAGAAAGGGGCATCTGCATGATCCAGTGTTGCTGGAGGATATATAGAGTGAGCTCTTCTTCACTTTAAAGTATCAGACGGCAGGTAGACACTGTTAGAGCTGTTGTTTCATGTGCAATGCTCATGTACATACAACTTTGCAGTCTTGATGAATATGTAGCCCAGATTTTGTTTGAGGTAATGGAGACTTCCAGAAGAAAGGATATTGTATCCTTTTTTGATGCCCACCCATTGCACTTCACAGCCAGGTAAATTTAGATAGCAGTTACAGGTTTTTGGAGGCCATTCTTTTCCCACTGATGGTGTGTCAGTGCAGACTAGAATAGAGTGCTCATCTAAATCTGTGTAAAATACACATGACAAACTTAGAAAAACCTGGAGGCAGAAATGCATAGTGAAGAAAACATTTATAGGTAAAATCTGTAGAAAAAAGAAAGAATACATTTGAATGCAGGATCATGTTTGGTAAGTTATATTAATTTTACTGTTAGTTTATTTTAATATTAAAATTTATTTCATTATTAGACTTTGGGGGCTGTGTGTGGCAAACATGGTTTTAAGAAATTAATTGCAGCCTGGCTGGTATGCTCAGTGGTTGAGCATTGACTTATGAACAAGGAGGTCATAGTTCAATTCTCAGGGCACTTGCTGGGTTGTGAGCTTGATCCCCATTGTGCGGTGTGCAGGAGGCAGCTGATGGATGATTCTCTCTCACCATTGATGTTTCTATCTCTCCCTCCCTCTCCCTTCTTCTCTGAAATCAATAAAAAAAAATATAAAAAATTAACTGCAAAATATATTTTTAAATATCTGGAAGTTCTTCCCTTAAAATTTAATCCTTTTTATGTGGCTTATTAGAGGCCCAGTGCACGAAATTCATGCATGGGGGTGGGGTGTCTCTCAGCCCATCCTGCACCCTCTCCAATCTGGGACCCCTCAAGGGATGTCCGACTGCCTGTTTAGGCCCTACCAGGATCAAGCCTAAATGGGCAGTTGAACCTTCCTCTCACAATCCAGGACTGCTGGCTCCCAACTGCTTGCCTGCCTGCCTGCCTGCCTGCCCCTAACCACTTCTGCTTACCAGCCTGATCACCCCCTAACCACTCTCTGCCTACCTGATAGATGCTTAACTGCTCCCCTGTCAGCATGATTGACCCTAACTGCCCTCCCCTGCCAGCCTGGTCGCCCCCAGCTGCCCTCATCTGCAGGCCTGGTCACCCCTAACTGCCCTACCCTGCCAGCCTGGTTGCCCCCAACTGCCCTCCCCTGTCAGCCTGGTCGCCCCCAACTGCCCTCACCTGCAGGCCCAGTTGCCCCTAACTGCCCTCCCCTGCAGACCAAGTCACCCCCAACTGCCCTCCCCTACCAGCCTGGTGACCCCTAACTGCCCTCCCTTTCAGGCCTGGTCCCTCCCAACTGCCCTCCCCTTCTGGCCTGATCACCCACAGTTACCCTCCCCTGCCGGCCATCTTGTGGCAGCCATCTTTGACCATATGGGAGTGGCCATCTTGTGTGTTGGAATGATGGTCAATTTGCATATTACTCTTTTATTAGATAGGATAATACTAGTTTTAATTTATTCTGATAGACAGCACTGATCATACAGGTAAAATCTTGTGACGATAAGGTTTGCACAATTCAGTGGAGTGACATAACCCTATTTTTAATATCACTGTGAGAGAAAGCTATGGTATGGTAGTCCTCATATTATACTTTGTTTGAAAAAAAACCTGGGTTTGAAATGTGGCAGGGCCAGTTTAGCCATTATGTGACCTTAGGCATTTTACTTTATTTCTGAACCTCAGTTCTTCTTTAAAGTAGAAGTAACAATAATCCTTCATAGAGCTAGTTCAGGGATTTAAATGAGCACATTGTTGAAGACATCTATTGGAGTGCCTTATAAAAGTAGACAGTCACATTTTTTTTAGTAAGTTTTAAATATAACATATTTGAAATACTGAAGTATCAACTTCATTTGGGTAGATGAAGTTTTGTTGTTTGCATTGACATAAAGCTTAATTTTTAACTCATTTTCCTTTCACCTTACAGTATTGGATGATGAAGACAGCAACAACATCACAGTAGGATCTCTAGTTACAGTGTTGGTTAAATTGACAAGGCAAACAATGGCAGTAAGTAGTCTATTTGTATTTTTATGGTTTAAGTTATGTGTTATGTAACCAATGTCACCCTAATCCTATATAATAAAGAGGGAATATGCAAATTGACCATTACTCCGGTCAATTTGCAGCCACAGCTGAGGCTAAGTTCCCATAACGAGCCTTAAGGAGCAATCAGCAGGGACCTGAGGCTGTGTGCCCACCCACCTCCTGCATGGGGCTTGACAGGGGTCCGCAGGTCATGCCTTCCACCCACAGGGCTTGACAGGAGACCTCAGGTTCTCCCCCCACCCTGGCACCAGGCCAGAGGAACTCAGGCTGCACCCTCTTCCCTGGTGCCAGGCCGGGGGATCTCAGGCCATGCCCCCACCCTGGCCCCAGGCCAGGGGACCTGAGGCTATGCCTCCCACCCAGCAGGACTTGACAGGAGCCCTCAAGGTATGCCCTCCGCCCTGGTGCTGGGCCAGGGGACTTCATGCCATGCCCCCCACCCCAGCACCAGGCCAGGGGACTTCAGGTTGTGCCTCCTGCCCTGGCGCCAGGCTGGGGGATCACAGGCCACTCCCTATGCCCAGCAAGGCTTGATGGGGGACCTCAGGCTGTGCCCCCCTGCCCTGGCACCCAGGGGACCTGAGGCTGCACCCCTCTACCTGGCAGGGCTTGACAGGGAGGGACCAGCTGGGTCTGGATCTAGCCCAATGAAGGGGGGCCATCCAGGTTTGGGTCTCGAGAGATTTTGAGGTGCACTTGGGTGGTTGAAGACTTGACTCTGGGTTCCGTGGTGCATCCCAGACTCTGACAGGAGGAAGCTTTTCATATACGTTTTACTAATTTTCTTTAATCTCTGACACTTCTATTATAGAGAAAGGGCAAATAGCAATATTAAAATATTTCCTCTAATTAATCCCCTTTTAATGTGCACGAATTTCGTGCACTGGGCCACTAGTAAATATAATAAAAGGAAAAGAAAGTTATGTATTAGGTTTTTATATTTAATTTCTCATTTTAAGTTAAATATTCCCAAATTAAAACTATTGAGTAGCAAAGTCTAATTTTGCAAGTTGTTAGCTGTTTTGAAATTTTAAATTAACTCAGTTTTTCGTATTAGTTTTCACACAAGAAAACTTTGGAAAATAAATTAATTCTTCATGTTTTTATTATTAAAACATAATGGTAATGTGGGTATAATTCTTAAATTTTTAAGTGCTATACAGAATTTACTATTGATTATTGTTGAGAATTTCATCACCTATTCTTTTTTAGTCCATTCTTGAGAGCAGTGGTCACCAACCTTTTGGATGTCATGGACCACCAGTTGGCGACTGCTGCTTTAGAGAATTTACTCCCTTTAAATTTTTTAAGTAAAAAATTTAAAAATTATAATGAAAATACCTGATTTTAATGTGAAAAATTCATGCTAACTGAGAAAAAAATTGGGGCACTGCAGAAAGTATAGGAAGAAGTGAATATTACTTAAAATCCTACCCTTCTGATATTATCAGTTTTGAAGCTCACCCTTTTAGATATCCTAATGCATGACTATCCATAAAGTTAAATTCTTTTTTTATGATCCTCACCCGAGGATGTTTTTTCCATTGATTTTGAGAGAGAGAGAAATAGAAAGAGAGGAAGAGAGAGAGAGAGAGAGAGAGAGAGAGAGAGAGAGAGAGAGAGAAAGAGAGAAACAGCAATGTGAGAGGGACAGACACATCAATTGGTTGCCTCCTATAGGCACCTTGATCAGGACCAGAGATCAAACCTGCAACCCTGATACATGCCCTTGACTGGGCATTTAACCTGTTGCCCTTGGTGTGCAGGCTAATGCTCTAACTACTTAGCACACTGGCCAGGGCTTAAATGATGTTTTTACCACAGATCCCTTCTCTCACCTACTTCTCTCAGGAAACCCTTTGTCCATCTCCAATGACTAGAATTCAGCCTTGTGTATATCCTTTCATATGTTTCTTCATTGGTTGTATTTATATTTACTACCTGGACCTTTACAGTGCATGTATGTACATACATATATACTGGTATATTTCTCATTCTTTTTTGTTAAATGTGATCATATGTTTCCTGCATCTTGTTTTTCTCAGTTCTATTACATTTATGTTACTTCCCAAGGTATAACTTTAGTTGTAATTTGTTTTTAATAGACTATAATATTTCAACTCAGTTTATTCAACTAATGGTAGATTTAACCTGTTCTGCTCTGAGGTCCATGAGCATCTGTAGGAAACATTTGCTGCATTTAAACTCTATGTCTAAAACCTCTGGTAGGAGAATCATTTTTTGCAGTAGGATATATCAAATCAAAATATGTTGATTTTATAGTAGCAAGTGGTAAGGAGGCATTTGTGTTACAGATTCTGGATGAGAGGTGCCTTCTGGGAGAAGAGGAAACGAAGCTAGTGGTCAGGATTGGTTTTATAATCCAAATTTATACTACCTACATACTTTGGAATTCCCAGCCTGAGAAATGAACAAAATACTGACCTTGGGCTGTTGATACCTGGAATAACTGGTAGAAGAGAAAACAAAACTGCTTTGGAGGAAGGGAAAGAATCAAGTATTGTTCAGTTTTTGTGTGAACTATACCTCAGAGTAATTAAGAATTAAAAGATAGTAATAAATGAAGAAATAAAGTAGAGATGATCAATTAGATAGTAAATTGGCAAATCTTTCTGTAAAGGTCCAGTTAATATTTTTTGTGTGAAATACCCCGTGTAGTCTCTGTAGCAAGTACTGAACTCACAAATAGGCATTGATTGTGTTCCAATAAACTGTTTAAAAAGTAGATCTCTAAATTAGGCAAACAGTTTAGAGCATAGTGATTGTCGTTGTTTTTACTCATTAGCTTTAATAATTTCAAGCAATTTATTAAACACAACCCACATCACTTGTCATCTTCTCATGTAGATTCTTACTGGAATTTAAGTGCTAAATGTACTGATTCTAAATGGATTGTATGGTGGATGGATGTCTTTAGGGTATGTGGATTTTCTTGGTGTTCCACTTAGTTATATACCCAGTGAGCAATATCTAATCTAATAAAAGAGTAACATTGAAATTGACCGTTTCTCTAGGACGCCTAAGCCACACCCACAAGCCAATCAGAGCGGCTGTATGCAAATTAACCCAGCCAAGATGGGAGGCCGGCAGTCATGGAGCTAGAGTAAACAGGAGGCTTCTGTTGCACTGGCGATGGAGGAAACTACCTCCCTAGGCTGGCAACATTCTTTCTCTGCTCCAGGCAACATTCTTTTAATTATAGAAGCCACGGAGCTGAAGCCAACAGGAGGCTTTGTTACCCGCCTAGGCCTGGGCTTAAAGCAACAGTGTATCAATTATAGAAGATAAATAAACCCCAGAAACCTGCTTCCAGCCAGCCTTGCTGGGATGTTGGGTCAGTGGAAGCTGTGGGCAGCCTGAAAGCCTGAAAAAGGCCCTCAGCCCCGCACCCAGGCTGCCCAGGCACCCCAGTAGGGACCCAAACCCTGAAGGGACTGTGGGCAGCCTGAAAACGGCCCTCAGCCCCTCACCCAGGCTGGCCACACCCCAGTGGGCTGAGGGTCCACACTGGGGGGCTTGGCCAGTCTGCAAACAGCTATCAGCTCCTCACCCAGGCTGGCTAGGCATGCCAGCAGGTGGACATCCCATGAGGGGTCGCAGACTGCGAGAGGGCACAGGCCGGGCTGAGGGACCTCCCGAGTGCACAAATTTTTGTGCACCGGGCCCCTAGTCACTGACAATAAAGAATGAACTAACATTATTCTCATGAAATTCATGTTGGAAAATAATGTAATATATTCAAATTTTCATAACATTAAAATAGTCATGTCTGATTATTAGAATAAAAGTAAAAATTTAAACTAAAATATTTTTGAGTTTATAATGAGTTTACATATCTTAAGTCACTGCATTTATAAATTTCAGTACAGTGTACTCTTCAAAAAATATTCAGGACAGATATGAGTTATTTCATAAGGTAATGTCTGAAGTATCATTTAGTGATTGCTAATTTTTCTGTTCTCCCCCGCCCCCCATTGTCACCAATTTAAAAACTTACTGGTGATATATTTGAAAGATTGTTTTGCTTACCAGAAAGATGAGTGCAGGTTGATAGATTATACTTTTCTTCTCGCTTCCTCTAGGAAGTATTTGAAAAGGAGCAGTCCATCTGTGCTGCAGAGGAACAGCCAGCAGAAGATGTGGTAAAAACTTGAGTTTTCTTACAGTTCTTTCCTGGTGATAAGAATGCTTTGTTTAGTTTTCTGACTGATTTGCATTTCTATAGAAGAATCATTCAGTTTATGAAAATGTTTACGTTAGCCATTCCCATTTAAAAATTACCATGACTCCCAAATGAAACTATTCCTATAATTTCTGAGTGTGTATGTGATTTACAGCAAGGCGATACTAACAAGAACAGGACAAAAGGAGGATGGCAACAGAAGAGTAAAGGACCTAAGAAAACCACTAAATCAAAAAAAAAGAAAATTGTAAAAAAAAAACCTATACCTATTCCCTTATCACAATCAAAGCAACAGAAACAAAAGCAAGCAAATGGAGTCATTGGGAATGTAAGTTTATTATTGTTATTATATAATTATCTTTATTGAAGTATAACTTACACTAAAATGTTCAAATCTTATGTGTGCAGCTCCTGAAATTTTACATATGTTTGTACTCATGATATCCAGATCAAGATATAAAACCTTACCACCACCCTAGAAAGCTCCCTTGTGCCCATTTTCAATCAATGACCTTCCACCCATTTTTGTACTCTCACCCTTATTCTATTATTACCATAGATGAGTTTTGCCTATTCTTAAACTTCTTGTAAGTGGACTTATGTTTGGTTGCTTTGATTTAACATCATGTTTGTGATACTCATTTGTATAGTGTATAGTCGTAGTTCATTCTTGTGTGTGTGTGTGTGTGTGTGTGTGTGTGTTATTCCATTGCAGTTTCTCTCCTCTGTAGTTGGTGGACATGTGGATTGTTTCTAGTTTTTGCCTATTCCGAATAAAGGTGCTATGCTTATTCTTGTACATTTCATTTTGTGGACATTCATTTTTCTTGGATAGGTACCTAGCAGTGGAATTACTGAGTCATAAAATTGGTGTGTATTTTAAACTCATTGAAAACATCTGTCTTCCAAAGTTGTACCATTTTATGCTCCTGCCAGCAAATAATGAGTCCGTTTGTTTCACATCCTCACTAGTATTTGGTTTTACCAGCCTTTTTTAATTTTTATTTTAACCACCTATGGTAGATCTGTTGTAGTATCCCTGTGTGTGGTTTTCATTTGCATTTGCCTGATTAATGATACTGAGCACCGGTTCATATGTTTACTGGTCATTTTGGATATCCTCTTTTTCTATGGAATTGTAGGGTTCCTTTTTATATTCTAGATATTAGTCCTCCCTTACTCTTCATGGTAGCTTTTGGTGGTTCTTAATTTTAATGAAGTCTATTTCATCAGTCTTTTATGATTACTTCTTTTGTGTCCTGTTTAAGACATTTCTGCCTGTCCCAAGAACATGAAGATATTTTTGTTCTCTTTTAGAAGTATTGTTATTATTTTGTTATATTTAGCACTGTGATTCATCTTGAATTAATTTTTGTGAGTAGTATGAGATAGGGATTATGGACCAGTTATTCCAGCATCATCTGGTAAAAAGATCATCCTTTCTTGTCTGAATTGCAATGGTGATTTGTTGTAAAACAAATGGTTATAACAGTGTATGTGCAGATCTATTTATGGACTCTTAAATCATTTCATTGGTTATTTGTCTATTCTTGTGCCAATGCCACACTATCAATTAATTAATTATGGTGGTTTTATGTTAAGTCTTGAAATAGGTTAGTGGTCCATCAAACTGTTCACTTCTTCAAAACGTTCTTAACTACCATATTTAGATCCTTTGCATTTCCAGCTAAAACAGTTTTCACTAAAAAAAAAAAAAAAAAGCTGTAGGGATTTAGCTGGTATTGCATTGAACCTATGGTTCAATATGTGGACAGTTCACATGTTAACAATATTGAGTCTTTTTATTCATAATCATGGTTTATCTTCATTAATTTGGATCTTCCTTAGTTTTTCCCAACTTTTTTTTTGGTAATTTCCAGTGTCCGAGGTATAGCACATTTTTCATTGATTTACTCCTATGTATCTGAGACTTTTTGGTGCTATTGCTTCACATAACATTAAAAAAATCATTCTGCAATACTGTTGATGTATAGAAATACAGTTGCTTTCTAAATATTGATCTTATATTAAGGAATCTGGATGAATTGACAGTAATTCTCACCATTTGTAGATGTTTTTAAAAAGATTTTCTGTGTACACAGTTATGCCACCTGGAAATAACAGTTTAGCTTTTTTTTCTTTTTAAATCTGTATGCTCTTCCTTTTTCTGTTAATATAATGGCTAGCACTTTCAGTGTAATGTTGATTAGAAGTGAAGATGGTTATCCATGTCTTAATGATCTCGGGGAGAAAGCAAACATTATTTCACTATTAAGTGTGATGTTAGTTCTAGAGTTTTTGTGGATATCTTTATCAGTTTAAGAAAGTGTTCCCCTCTCTTCCCATGCTGAGAATTTTTATGAACAGACAGTGAATTGTATTAAATGCTTTTTAAACTCCATCTAATGAGACAATTTTATGACTTTTCTCCTTTCTGTTAATATGGTGAATTATATTGATGTGTTAAAAAATTTTAAACCTACATTGCTTTACTGGAACAAATCTCATTTGTGTAACATAGTATCCTTTTTAAAAATATTTATTTGGATTTGATAATATTTGTTTAGGATTTCTAAATCTGTGTTTATGAAAAAATGCTGATTTATCATTCTCCTTTCTTGTAATATCTTTCACATGTTTTGTATTGGGTTTACCTCATTAAACAACTTAGGAAGTAGTTTATGTTTCTTTTTCCTGGAAGAGTATGTGTAAGATTGGATTTGTTTCTTTCTTATTTGGAAGAATTATCTAGAGAAGCCATCTGGGTTTAGTTATAGAGTTCTTATCCTTAAAATATTCTACTTTTTTCTTATATCAGTTTTCAAAATTATATTTTTCAAGGAATTTGTCCATTTCTTCTTACCAACTTTATTGACATAAAGCTAATAATATCCTTAAGTTTTAATGTCTTTTGGATCTGTAGTTATGTCTCTTATTCCTAATGTTGGTAATTTGTATTCTTTATCTTTTTCCCCTCTGGTCAGGTAGTCTTGCCTAATAACGCCTATCAATTTTATTTACTATTATTTTAAAGAGCTTTACTTTTTTCCCCTGAAAAATACAAAATTATCACTGTGATATATTGCCAACTCTCTTTTATCTGTATTTGAATTATTCATGTTATGGATTATCTAAGGAAAATTTTTTTGTCTTTTAAAAAAAAACTTTTATTATTGAAAGTATTACATATATCCCCTGTAGTTTCCCATTGACCCCTTCTAGGATGCCCCTACTTCCCACTTATCAGTTTTATTAATATTTTCAAAGAACTAACTTAGTTTTGTTTGGGTTTCCCTTCTGTATATCTGCTTCCTCTTTAATTGATTTCTGATCTGTTTTCTTGTTACTTTTTTTGCATTTAATTTTGCTGTTCCTTTTTTTTTGCTTCTTGAAATAGACTAGTAAGAATTTTGGGATATTAGCTTTCCTTACTGTGTTATACTACTCTATCAGTTATAGAAGATAATATTGAACTATCAAAACAGTACTTTCTATAAGCTTCCTATTTCCCCTCTTCAAATAAATATATTGCATAATATATGTTTTTGAAGTATGAGCCATCTTAGCCATTGCGGTAGTATACTTCACAAATAGGAATAAGATCTTTTTATTTTACAAAGTATGAAGAATGAATAAAATGCTAAAGCCTTTTAGCCTGATTCTCACATATCTATCTTCTATATAAATAAAATGTAAATGTTCGTTTGTTCAAAATCTCAAATCTCCGAAAGTTCTTCACCGATTGCTTTGAAAATTTGACACAATGTTGCATTCGAATAAGCGCGTTTTTATATACCTACATAATCTAGATGTCACACCTGTGACAGGTAAACACATGCTTTTTTTTTTGAAAAAAACAAGTAAAAACATGCTTTTTCTGAAAAACAGCGCCATCTGTTGGATGTAAAAGCAACACACGCTATGAACTTAACAATATTCAGTCTAACATTCAAAGCCAGGCAGTCACATACAAGTCTTATGACACTGTTGTGGAAGCAGATGAAAAGGGCCGGGGATGGGCTGGGGTTCGGGGTGCGGGTGGATGCTGCTGTCCTTTCCCCTTCCCCCCATGCCAGTGGCCAAGAGCTCGTGGGGATTGTGGCGGGCGAGGGTGGGGGAGCTTCCTTGGCTCCTTTTTCCTCTGGCTTTCAGGCGGCTTGCCGAGGGCCCCTGCTGAGAGCCCCTGCCAGCAAGAGTAGGGAGCGCCCCCCCCTGCCCCCCACTGGTGGGGGAGCAGGGATGCAGGCCGGCGCTGGGGGACCTGGGCTGCAGAGGCGCATGTGTGCGAGGCCAGACCAGCTGGGCAGGGAGGGCACATTGTATACCCACAAGCATTGTGCAATTACACATGTTAGAAACGTGCACTTTCTCTTTTCTTTCTTTTCCATTTAACCAGACTGTGCCACAGCAACACATGACCGGGTACAGCTAGTTTATAAATAAGAATGTTTATAATTCTCTAAAATTCTACATAAGTAGTGAAATTGTGATTTGAGCGGTTTTAAATAAGTGACATTCAGGGACTCAGTCATATAGTGATTGAGAAACTCAGGACCTTTGTGTTTGCTTTTTCCTTTTAGGAAGCTGCAGTAAAGGAGGATGAAGAAGAAGTTTCTGACAAAGGCAGTGATTCTGAAGAAGAAGAAAATAGAGACTCCCAGAGTGAAAAAGAGGATGGTAGTGACAGAGACTCTGATAGAGAGCAAGATGAAAAACAAAGCAAAGATGACGAAGCAGTAAGACTTAGGGGTTTAAGTAATTGGAATTATACCTCTGATGATAATTCGGTTTTTGTTATTGTTTATTTGCTTGCTTCTTTGCTTTTCAGTTTGCTTCCAGTATATTTTATAACCCTGTTTTGTTTTGTTGGAATATATTTGAGGAATAGTGGTCAGAATTATAAAGAAAAATAGTTTCTAACAAGGATTGGAAATGCTAATTTTCTTTCTATTTTTCAAAATGTTTTTTATTGATTTCAGAGAGAGGGATAGATAAAAACATCTTGGCTGTCTCCTGCACAACCCCTACAGGGGACTGAGCTTGCAACCCAGGCATGTGCCCTGACTGGGAATAGAACCAGTGACCTTTTGTGGGATGATGCTCAACCAACTGAGCCATACCAGCTGGCTAATTTTCTTAAAGTTCAGATTGCTAAATAGATTAGGATCTGGGTCTGAGGTGACATCAGTTCAGTCTCTTAAAGCAATTTTCAGTTCTAGAGATGACTGGAAGTATGAGTAAAGAAAAGTGGGTTATGAAATAGGTAGCAGTTTACTTGCAAGAGTCTCTCAGAAGTTCAATGTAATGGTTAGGGTAAAGAAACTTTACTATGAACTCTAATGTCAAGAGGTTGGTTTAGGGAAGTGCTAACCTTTATAGAAAGCCACTTTATTTCAAGAGGTATATTAGACATTTAGGAAGGAGGCATTTCTAAGCAATTTAATAAGATTGTGAAGTTATAGAGAATGGAAAACAAAATCCCATGGCATGGCATTAAGTTGCACATGATTTATAGGAGGACAATAGAAAAGAATATTTGTGGACAAATAATGGTCATTACAAGTTCCCTGTAAATGATCTCTAACTGATCAGCTGTTTTCTTCATGTTTGTGTTGTTCTTTTTGACTGGGCCGTTGATCTAAAATAAGTGGTTTAGGAGAGAAAAAGAGATTCCCTGAATAATCTCTGACGCAGAAGCAGAGTCCAAAAAAGGGGAAAAGATAAAAGGCAAGGATGAAAGTAAAGGAAATAATGTACCTGCTCTTGGGAGTGGTGGGAAAAAAATAAGGATGATTATTTAAAAATATATATATATTTTTTTATTGATTCCGGAGAGGAAGGGAGGGGGAGAGAGAAACAGAGACATCAAAGATGAGGGAACTATTGATTGGCTGCCTCCTGAACGCCCCCCACTGGTGACCAAGCCCACAACTTAAACATGTACCATGACAGAATCAAACCATGACCCCCTAGTTTACAGATCGATGTTCAACCGCTGAGCCACACAGGTCAGACCATACTTTGGGAATTAAGCTGATAATCAGAAAATTAAAACCTATCAAATTATCCCCAGCATTGCTTTGAGAAAGAGTTTACATTATTCCTTTCTGAGTCTATTAGGGTTAGAAGAGTTGATTCTTAGGATTCGAGTCTCTTCAGATTACCAAAAATACATTCATTCAATTCACAAAAATTATACAAATAACAAATAATTATTCATTATCTGTCATATTCCAAGCACTGCATTAAATGACAGGAAGGCAAAGCCAAATGTGAAACAGTTTCTGCCCTTGAATGATAGTAGGGTAGTGAGTAAGGCAGGTAAACAAAACCTTAGAGTACAAAAGAGATTATAGCAGGGTGCAGTTATAGCACCAAGGAGAGAGCAGAGGGAAATTGGTGCAATTTAGGGACTCATCCTTCAGGCTTTAGATGCTCCTGAAAGAATAATGAGTAGGAATTTGTCAGGTAGAGAAAGAGGAAAACAAAAATGGAAACAGGATTTAGAAAAAGTGAAATAGCTTTGTGAGTTCAGAGAAGTCTAGGTAGTTTAAATGAGTGTAATAAAGAGTGCAAGGAGGAAGGCAGTGATAGGAGACTGGAGAGATGGGCCAGGTCAGATTGTGAATGGAACTGTGGTCATGCTAAATGGGTTAGATTTGATTCATGAAAAGTAGTGTTGTAAATTTTGAGCAGGGACATGATCAGATTGGTGGGACTGAACTTAGCAGTAGTTAGCATTTTCAGGAATAATCCTATATATTAAAAGGCTAATATGCAAATTGTCCCCTCAACCAGGAGTTCAACTAGGGGGCAAGGCCAGCTGGCCATCCACCTATGGCCCCTCCCCCCAGCCAACCTGGGCTGATCTTGGCCCGACTGGGGTGGGCCAGCTGGACCCCACCTGTGCATGAATTCGCGCCCCTGGCCTCTAGTATAGAATAAGATGGAAGCTCCTCAAAATGATTGAAAACATACTTGATTTCATTTAATTTTTGTTTTACCAGGAGTGGCAAGAATTACAACAAAGTATACAGCGAAAAGAGAGAGCTCTACTGGAAACCAAATCAAAGATAACACATCCTGTTTATAGTCTTTACTTTCCTGAGGTGAGTTACACATGGCCTAGTGTTTTCCTTATTTTATTCACTTTCTCTTCATATATTTCTCAGTTGCCATTTATCCTTTTGTGGTGGATACTGGCTCAGATGTGCTAAATGCAGTCTGTTCTTGTCAGGCCGCATTTCTGAAGCATATATTTCTTTTTTTAAGGTGTGTTTTTATTGATTATAGAGAGAGGAAAGGAGAGGGAGAGAGAGAGAAACATCAGTGATGAGAGAGAATCATTGATTGGCCACCTCTTGCACACCTCCTATTGGGGATCAAGCCCAGACCCCAGGCATGTGCCCTGATAGGGTATTGAACCATGAAGGATATATCTCTATATGAATTATGTGTTGAAAAAGAGGATTGTTAACTTTCTAAGAATTTTTGTGGTTCCCTGTGCGTGTGTGTAGATTACTAAGGGTTGTGCTTTATGATGATTTCTCATTAGCAGTTCAGGCAGCTACTCATACAAATGCATATTTTGGCTCTAGCTATGTGGCCATTGTGAATCTTTTACTTCTGTCAAGTTTTAAATAGGATGAAAATTCTTAAACTTTTCCCATGGGCTTTCTCTGTGAATCCTATCCTGGCCGCTTGGAGCTACTAGACTTGCTGTAGTCCCAGTAAGTGCCTCAGACTTTGGCAGTTGTGGGACCAGCTAAAGGTCAGTAATTGTGAGCGTGGCTGAGCCCCTGGCTCAGGACCGGTCATTGCAGTGCTGCTTGTTCCCTTGTCCTTGTTTACTTTGTCCTTGTGGCCAGCTCAACTTTTGATCTCCTTGATAGGCTATATTTGTCTTTCAAATGAATGGGATTTGCTTGACATTTCACTTCTGTGGATGATTCTGTCTGTGGCTAGAGGTTAAGAACTAGTTGCCTCAGTTCAGGGAAGCCGTTGCGCAGACTGCCTCGCAGCTTTGCCATAGAACCTTCTGTTTACCACTCGTGTTTGGCAGGTGATTTCATGTATAACTCTGCTTTCTGTTCTGTCAATGCAGAGTTGCTGGGGACTGCTGAAAGCAAATTCCTAAGTAATTTGGCTTTCTTAATAATAAATGAGTTGCTCTGACAGACTTTTGTTGTGACTTGGTGAGATGTCAGCCCAGGATTCCATCTTACTGCGCATGCGGATCCATGGCATGTCCTGAACATTAGCCCATCTGTCAGGGGCATTTTTCCCATTGCACTGGTCGTCTGCCAACCACCGGCCGGGCTCCTGAAATCAAGCGAATAAATTCACTCAGGGATTTATTTTTAAAAGTGCCATGGTATTCTATAAGTTGCATAATTTTTATCCTTGTAACAGTTTCATTTTAGACCATGCTTAGTTAACAGGCAAAATATTCATTCACTTTCTTAAAACTTTTTTTTAAAATATATTTTTATTGATTTCAGAGATGAAGGAAGAGGGAGAGAGAGAGAGAAACATCAATGATGAGAGAGAATCATTGATCAGCTGCCTCTTGCACACCCCACACTGGGGATCGAGCCCACAACTCGGGCATGTGCCCTTGACCAGAATCGAACATGGGACCTTTCAGTTCGCAGGCTGACGCTCTATCCACTGAGCCAAACCGGCTAGGGTTCTTAGAACATTTTAGCAGTAAAAATACCTTTTCCCAATTAAATCTGCATCTGCATATTAAGCCTCTCAAAGTTCCATTTATCAGATAAAATTTATTTAGGACTTTTCTAATGTTTACCTGTCTACTTCCCAAGTATCTACCCAACTATCCTAACCTACCACACTACCCACTTAAAGATTTATATTAATAATTGACTTACATGTTATTGAAACTCATTTACTATATTTATATTTAATGTGTTAAGAATGGTTGGGAATCACACACAACAGAAAAACAATTTTGTTTAACATGCACATAACTCTGGGTAGAGCATCTTTTCCACTTCCACTATGTGCATCAGAGTTTAGGCACAGGTCCATGCCACAGATTGATATTCCCATGCTTCTTAATAAATATTCTGGAATGAGTCTCATTTAATAA